>BGZK01001704.1:0-116042 GCA_005406025.1 Eumeta japonica | reverse complement strand
AAAGGGGCGGTGTATATAAAGATCGGAAACCATTGGTATAACGCTATCTCTAGAAAAATAAAATTTTCTTATTAACAATAAATGAGCAAAAAATAATTCATCTTAAACACAGAATTAATTTAACGGATGGAGGATCAAAATTTATTAACAATTCTGTAGAAATAAAGTTAATTAAATTAAAGGTAGTCGAAGTTGGGGGTAAATTAATATATCTGTGCTGTTTTATATATTTACATATTTGATCCGGTTTTGCTTTTCAAGTTTATTTATATCAGTGCGTTCGAAGGATATTTAAAAAATCTAAGCTTTCTTCTATTTAACGCCATTTCGTATCATTTTGCAGTAATTACTTTATGCTATGTTATTGGTTCTCTATAGCAAATGACACTACATGATATAAAATTACAAATGACACTATACCTATATAAAATATGTACGTAACAATCATCTAAATTTATATTCATTATTTATAATAAGTATAAACAATTTTACCCGTGAAATTATCATTTCCCACCGCAAATTCTAAATTGCGAAGCGAAGCTAAGGTTCCCAGGTATTGCAGCCATGTATTTATTATCATAAACTCACCTATTTCTCAGAGGGTAGATATATACTACAGCTTTCAATTTGTATGATTCTTGCATATCTTTGTTGCTTCACTGATATCCATTAATTTTTCATGGACACTCGTGGGCTTTAGTTGTTTAAATTTGACCTTTTAATATTCCTTCAATTGGGTCTCCATGAGATTTTATAAGGCGATCATTGCCGATCTTCCTATCATATGCATTTTCTCTATAGATTTGTTTTGTCAGTGCACTTTCATTCATCCATTCCAATGGCCAAACCACCGCAAAATATCTTTTTCTGCCTCAGTCCTTACTTACATCTTCTTTTAAATCAAACCTCTCTCTTACATCACTATTCCTACATCTATCTTTCAAAGACATTCCATATATTATCTACGCAGAATTCGCATCTCCACTCCATTGATTCGATGTTATCATGAATAGCCAAACGCGCTGGTCGTTGAAACAATTTTATCGTAACCATAAAGAGTTGTTGGAAAAACAAAGGAAAGGTCAAATTTTTGGACTTTTTTTTTTATTTACTGTCAGTTAAGCAATACAGTTAATGACGCTACTTAACTTAAATTTCTACTCTCTGTCGAATTTTTTATTCGCCAATAACAGTAAAATACCAATTTTGATCGATAATGCACTTACTTCAAAGCTCGCTTTCAAAACAACAAAGTCGTCAGTTAATAACGTGTCCCAACACGAAATGCCCGCAGCGTACGTAGCATGAAATTAGGGCATTCATTATCAGCAATTCGCCGTCACGCAGCCGGCTGCGTAATGGTCCTGGGGCGTTACTCGGGCTAACGGCACAGATAAGCCTCGCCGGCCGCGCAGTCACCATGCCTCGGCGCCGACGATACGGGACATGGGCGTTGTTTGTTTTATTTTTCTAAAATAATACTGTACAAAACTTATAAAGTAAGTAATAATAATTAATTTATATATAAAACTGATCAGAGTTTTAACATTCCAAGTCAAAATGACAAAATGGCACATTTCGTCGTGTCAGGCGTTCGCCCGTCCATCCATATGTCACAGACATCTTACTCTAAAACTATATGATGCATATTGTTTGAAATTTAAAGAATAAGTATCTTATATCAGCCGATATTTAGTTTCGTAGTTAAATAATAAAATAAACATTCTTAGGGGGCTCTTGCATGTAACAGAATCTGAAAAAATGTTATTTATCAAACATATGAATGTATGACATACATTTCAACAATTCTTTAAAAACACTTTGCAAAGCTTTGACTAATTGTATATTTTCGGGAATAGTCTCTTCTAAATTAGCGAAATTGTGTCCCGCCCTCTTTATTTTCCAAAGCGCATGTCAAAAATATGAAAATAATTACAAGGTAACGTTAATAAATAAATTATTTTGAACATGATTGGATATACTGGTTTTAAGTTGTTGCTGAAAAACTGCCCTTTTCGACAAAAGAATGTAAGTACCTAGACTTTTGATGTCTACTAAGTCTTTTGACTTCCCATTATGAAAGCTTTTAATAAAATTGAGAGAGTTACTGTTTTCAATCTGATTTTAAGATCTAGTTTTATTAGAGATCTCAATGTTTTGGTCCCTAAGGATCTAGTTTGACCATTTTCCGAGTGATATCTGTTTGTTTATGTGTGTGTGTATTTGTGTGTGTGTGTGTGTGTGTGTGTTTGTATTGTGTTGTTGTGTGTATGTTGTGTTTCTGTATGCGTTCGTGCGTAGTTTTGAAAAACATGAAAAAATTAAAAGAACCATACTGAAAGATTACTCTAAAGGAACATAGAGAAGAAGGAATCATTATTCCCACAACCAGTGGAAGAAAAAATAAAGAATATATCATGCTTAAAATGCGATAAGCGCATAATCTAAGACAAACAAATAACAAGGACGATAGGAAAAGAGAACTATCTACCTCCCATAACTAAGTCACATTCAAAGAAATAACAGATTGCATCCACTTCGAAAAATAATAGAACAAATGCCTTTGATTTGATGAGGGGTCGATCGAACTACAAGTAATCAAAAACAATAACAATTAGTGATCGGCGAACGGAAACAAAACCAAAAAGAACAAAATAATAAAAAATACAACATTATGCTCCACCGACTAGTCCTCGTGGGAAATGACCAGGACCCTCTAAAGATTGATAAAGATTCTTCAGATATACATATAACCACGTTGAATATAAGATCACTGAGATCCTCTGAGACTTCAGGAATTTCAACTTGCAATATCGGAAATGAAATGGGATATCATAGGCAAATCCAAGTGATAAAGTATAGGAAGGTATAGAAAACTACAAGAACTGTATTTTAAACTATAAAGGTGGAACACTAGTACCTTATGAAGTGGACTTTTAAACAAAAGACTAGCGGAAAAAATTGACGAAAGCAGAGACTATTTTGAAAGAATAAAACGCTAATAATAACGATGTGTACCAGTAAGAAAAAATGATCTATCATTCACGTATATTCATGGAGTAAATCACACAAGAGGAAACTATAACAAAATAGAAGTTTTGACAACTTACAAATAACTGTTCAAACCTCACATAAAAATGTTATAATAATGGGCGATTTTAATGGACAAATAGGAATGTACTCAAGGAGAAGAGTTCACGATAGAAAAGCATGGATGTTGCAAAAAGTTAAAATAGAGAAAATTAGTTACATTTTCTGTATAAAATAAACTCAGCATCCTCAACAACTTCAAAAAAACAAAAGAAATGAACATGCAATTCTTCTAACGTTGTTTGTAAAAATGAAATTGATTTTATAATGTCTAATAATACTAAAGCCTTCAAAGACGTCCCTTTTATACATAATTAAATTTCCGGAAGAATCACAAAATTATTCGTGTGACACCAACAGGAATGCGTATAAAAATAGAAGATAGCATGTCAGTCTTGCTGCGTACCGGTAATAGTAATATGCTTATGACCAAATTTAAAGCATTAGATTAGTAGGAGGACAGAGAAAATACACCAATTGTAGAAGAGATATGGAAAAATCATGAACATATTAAAAACAAAATCAAGAAAATTACATAACACTGCACAACAGCATTTCTGATGATTGGGTTGTGATACATGATATTAGTCAATTTTTGACGTAGATTTCAAATCTGTGACTGAAATTTCTGTATCAGCTCTGGTTTAGAAAATATGACACATTGAATTTTTCAAGAAACACCGTAAATTCAGAGATAATTAATTTTTATTTAATTTCTAAGTTAAAAAAAACTTTATTTTGTGGTTTCCTGAAGCTGATGGCTGAGGGCTATTCTGAATCTCTCAATAATAGTCAGCCATCATGTGTGCGTTCCTTGATAACGTTCCTCATCATCGCGAAGGTCTTGGTGGAATCGCTCGCCCTGTTCTTCGCTTAGATCCCAAGATTGGATGGAAAATAAACCAGGTGGTTGTGTAGAAAGTGTAACTTGATGCTCATGTAACATCGAGTTTTTGAATTGACACATCAGTTCTTCAACGTGATGAAAAACCATAATTTTCTTATTTCTTAAAAATTGTGAACAAGCCAAACAAACTCATTCCATGCCTTTTCTCAATCTTTGTCATAGTGTCCGTAAAATTTGGGTCTTTTATTAATGATCGTATTTGTGGCCCGTCGAAAATTCCCCTTTTATTTTTCTGCACTCAGTTTTGGAAACTTTTTGATAAGAAGGAAACAATTTCCACTTTTATCAAGACCTTTTACAAATTGTTTTATAAGTCCTAGTTTTATGTAACAGAGGTAAAATTATACGATTCCTTGATACTAAAGGTTGGATTTATCACGCTCTTTTCTTCTGGAAGTAGCGCCACACGAGGAGCCAATCATGTTCAGTCCAATGTTGACTTTTGGCTCTTCTATCCCAAGCAAAAAACAGGGATACTTTGTATAACCACCTTGTTGCCCTAGAAGAAACGAACGAACGCTGTCACATTCAAATGGGATTCTTTAAATATATACTCGCCGCAGATGAAACAAAATGGTTCAGATCATTCACACACACACGTCTAAAAATAATGAAGGTTTCACATTTAAAATGACCAAGTGGACGTAACAACTAAGGTTGTACTCCAGGTAAATGCACCTCTGAACAAACTAAGAAGCACCTGAAACTACTCCGTGAAAATAATGAAATTTTACTGGCTAATTGGTTTTATTCGCTTCCGACCCGATGTATTTGTATATTCAATTATGTAACAAGACTTTATTGATAAAGTATCGCGAAAAATAAAGAAATTATGTTGAAATAGCAATAAAGGCCATGTTGACTCAATTTTTGCCCGAAAGATGTAAATTTTAATTAATAGTTGGCATTTTTTTTTTTGCCTTCGCATATCCTACACTAAGACAACCTTAATTTTAAAGCAAATAAGTATATTTTTTATGGGAATCAAACATATGCCCTCAGGTGTCATACTCTAGAAGCAACGTCTGTATTATTCTTTATAAACTCAATTTTATAAATCAGTGACAACAATGTATAGAAATCAAAAATATATAGAAATCTGGGTAAAATTTACATCGCAACTCACATAGCTATTCAACTCATAGCAACTCATATCAATGCTATATCCGCCTATTTTTTAGGTTTACGATTTCTTTATTAAATATAAAAATAAGGAACTTACTATTATCAAACGTTATAACAATAAAGCGCAATACTACTTTTAATACACACTTTCTTGGAAAATGGAATTTTATAAGTCAGTGATATAATATTAATAAAGTGATGTCGCAAGTAGTAATCTTCTCCTACTTAATAAGGATAATCACTCTATATCGTAGTTAATCTTATGGTCCATTAAATAATGACATTGCTTTATTTAAGTCAAAGGGCATAGTGACTTTTGTCACTGGCCTTATTACTACGAGATTTTGTATATAGCATGGTATAAGCAAAAGTTATCGAAAATGCTGCTGCTATAACTTTTAAGCTTGCAAGGGCTCGTTTTATTATAATTACATAAAACGAGTGAAAAATGTCTCAAAATTTTCATTGTAATAAAGTATATTTCTTTATGATATTAAAGTAAGCGTACCGTGTGGGGACCCTACATCAACCACTCGGCTGACGCCGGTGAAATATTATCTTGTTTCTGTTTTCGGTAATAGAATAAACCGTCGCTACACGCAGATTATTCATATCACTTCTACAAATCCTCTAATTCATGAAGTTCTCCAGCTACACAGGGCTGTAGCGTGTAGAAGACAATGGGAATTTAAAAATCATTTTTCTGTTCTATTGTAACGATTCAATTGTAGTTCTAGACTCACATACTTCACTTAAATGTGAAAACACTACATGAATGTATTTATATCACGTAAATTACACCGTTATAGACTAAAAGATAAATACAATTATCTGGTAAGAACAATATATAATTTTTTTTAATTTAGATAATGTTTAACCTTAAGAATCTCTTTTCAATCCCTATATATGGAAAAGCAAAATGACACAATGTAACTCTTTTCACTTTAAACTAATTAGTCTATTAAACTTTATTATAATCGGTTTGCAGATTAGACGTGAAATTGTTTGCTTTATTTCTTGATAATGGTTTTATTTTCAGGTGTTCAACTGTGATTAGGTTAAAGCTACCGATAAGAATTTTACTACCTACCAGGTATAATAGTGGCCGACTTTATTACAAGCTTTTTATAACAAATTTTGATCACCCACTACTAAGGTATACCGCAATCCTTTTATTTCAGATGGGGACTTCCCCTTTGAGACTTCTACAATAGCAGAGCGACGTTACTCTTTGTTCTGTTTGACTGTGGTTATGAACCCCATACCATCTGAAGCGAAAGCCACGTGCTAATCATTCAACTACCATTGCTGCATTTACTCAAATTGATTTCATGCTTTGAGCGAGATTTATCATAGAATGAGAACTAATCTTTCCCTGGGTGGATAGTGGTAGATCAATGTGTAGAGCGATACTGGAGCTAACTTGGCTATAGCACAAAAACGGGCCGGCTCGACTGGTGAAATACAATATTCTCACAGAATGCGGACGTGAAACAGCATCTTCCGCTATTGTGTTTCGTCAAGTGAGTGAGGGTTCCGGTGGCTCGTTCCTTTACTCTCCACCAACCTGATCTGCTCCTCTCCATTAGATTCCCTCCTCTCTTTCCCAAAGCTGGCAACGGACTGGTGACTACTCTGGGGTTGGATAATGGTGACCATTTATTCTCGAATGGCTCATCTACTCGTGCCCATTGACTGCACTATAAAAAGTAAAATAACTCTTACAAACTTCAGTCACAGTCTAGAATCAATTAGGATAGATATCTTTATTCAAAGTTGTCTTATCCAAAACGAAGACGTATAAGATATTCAAGATAATGTTTAATATTGCTTACATACAGTTTAATACACATTAACATTTATATGTATATATATTATTATCAATTATATAGTATATATATTTCCTTGCCTATTTCCTTATCTTGTTGGTGGGGCGATAGGTGTCGCTTTTCTGCAACTACAGACAAGACAATAAAGTAACTTGCAACATATGTGACGTGCTGAACGCTTGTGCGGAGCTGATATAAAAAAACCAAATAGTGCGGTGCCGCGTGTGTGATCCCAGGACGCGAAAAGGGTTTAACCTTCTACTTCCTAATTATTCCCTTTTCCTATGGTATTTATTTCGACAATATACTTGTACAAAGTTCGGAGGCAGACCGGCACAATTTTAAAGTTTCGAGGAAACTGCGATACACTAATTTGACATTTATTGTTGAGCAAGAACTTGAAATTAATAGATATAATTACTTTTATTTTGCGTTTCCAAGTGCTCAAATTCTTGTAGCAGAAAAGTTTTCTAGTTGAAAACTCAATGGAGACTAATTATTTAATTTGACATAATGAAAGCGTGCGTTTGGCAACTTTCGAGAATATTTTTGGTGTTAATTTATTTTTCTTTATTTTTACTTTTACACAAATGCTTCACCTAATTGCTACATTTGGATAACTAATATACCTAATTAGATGACATTTTTTATCAATCAAATATTTAAAAAATCGATGAATTAGGTACTTATAAAGTTTGTTCATGGGTGTCCGTTATATATATATATATTGATATCATTGGTATATATAAAATGGATGTTAGTAAGTATATGGATTTCTAAACTCTAATTCTCCGTTGAACTGATCATTAACAAACTTAACACATATAAGTCTTTTTTCATTGACAAGGTTTTTCCATTACACCTACTAACGGACGAAGTCCCGACTTCGTCCACGTGAACTGAATTATACAGAATCATAAAGATCTTAAACGATATGCATGCAAATCTCAACAGATATTCAGCCAGCGTAAGAGCTAGAATTTGATAACACCTATGAATAATGAACTCTTGTTCAAAAGTGCAAGCTCAAACACTGTTTGTTTTCATTCAAATTTATTTTAAAACGTCTACTTTTCGTATAAAGTAGAACTAGAAATGTACTTTAAAATAGGAGGATCAGAAGGTGAGATAATAAAATGTAAAATATTGAAAAAAAAGAGTGTATATTAAAAACTCTTATGAAGACCACAAAAAGGCAAGCTATATTAAAATATACTCAAAAGTTTGAAAAGTTTCAATATTAAGATTTCATTTTTACAACACTTTTTTTTAATGCATTCAATGTCCTCTGCCGGTAAAAGTTTCTAAACACGAAGTTATAATCGATCCTGTAATTATTTATCTCAAAACACGTTCACGCCGAGCGTCTTTGTCATTGCAAAGGCGTCGGCGGCTCGTCTGCGAAAGATCATTGTCGAATCTTATAAGAGCAGATGAACGTTAGAAATTAACGTATTAATATTCTAATAGCATTCGCTCCTTGCGCGAACGCCCGAGCTTACGCTCGGAGATAAGACGCTGAGCACACACGCTCAGCACCAGCAACGACGGAATATGCATCGAATGCTCTAACTGAGCAAATTATTAATTAATGTTTGGAATTGCCTTACTGTAATGTAAATTATTTTGAGCATTGGACGAGGTGTTCCGGTATGAATTCGTTGGTTTGTGTTTCCTTTTGGGTGTGTGAGCTTTAAATTGAAGAAAAAAATTATTTTGTGGATCGGATGAATATCAAATGATCAACCACTGAGCAAAATTAAGTTTTCTAAAATTCTGGAATTTATCGCAATTCATATCGATGAGGATAAAATAATTTTGACGATATTAATTAGAGTACTTTAAATGTAAAGTAGTAAGAATCTCATCCGGGACCTTTTTTGAAATTCAATTTTAACAACTACTCACTTTAACTTTACTTCTTAAGTCAAAGAATGATGTTTTAAGTGGCCTTAAAAGGTCACTCTGGAAGAAGCCCTACATCTTTAATTAATATATCTTTCTAAAATTAAAATAATGATTTATTATTTTATTATTAGAGTACAAATAAGTTTCCGCCGTTTTTGTCAACAAAATTATATTTATTGTGAAAGAACGGTAATTTATTTTTATCGAAGTATTGTCCATCACTAGCAACTTTTTCCTTCTTTCGGGCAACGTTCGGATTCCAAGTCTGAAAACCTGTATCTTTTGAGGTTATCCACGAATCAACCCATTTTTGGTATCTTCATATGATGTGAACCGCTGCTCTGACAGAGCATGTGCCATTGACCGGAACAGATGACAGTCGGATGACACAATGTCTGGTGAATACGGCGGGTGCGGTATTACTTCCCAATCAAGTGTTTTCAAATAGTTTTCTCCGGAACCGCTACATGCGGACGAGCATCAGCATATAGAAGAATAATTTTGTCGTGTCTGGAGTAGTGTAGTATGGAGGCGTTTTCCTTGATCGGCTCAATCTCATCAATTGTTATAATTGATAAGATTGAGCCGAGCCGAAAAATTTTTTGTAGAGCTGTGTTAGGAATCGGAATGCAAACCAGGAAATTATAGTTATAAACACGTTCCAAAATTGAAATTTGTTGTAAATCCGAATGGAGTTTGAAATTATCGACTAATACATAATGTAGCTGGTATTTTTTTTTTTATGTTAATAATAACTATTTGAACGATCATAAAATAACACATTCTAACAATTTTTGTACTGCACATTATGGCTGCTATCGTCCGCCACATTATACATATTATTAATGGTGACAACATATATATATCATAGATCAATCGAAAAATAAATAAAGACAATTTTAGGTAACAATACATAAAAAGCTTTCTTGTAGTCGAATCTTTATTTTCACGTACATAAGCTTCTAATTAAATATACCCACACATTCGTAGCTGTATCCATACAACCCGTGTCACGGAGCACCGCTGGGCGTGGGTCTTATCCGAAATGGACGTACGTTTGTATTTAAATACGTAACGAATAACAAATGGAAATTGAAAAGCATGGCGCAGATTGTGGTCAAATAAAAAATTTACGATATAAAATCTATTTAACAGCTTTGGTTTAATTAACCGTATGCAAATTATCATTATTATCGTACATGTTCTTGAAATATTTATAATTATTGGAGATTCTTATCAAAAAACAAGAAGATAAAAAATTAAAAACTGTTGTAAAATCTTTTGGCTCAAGTACCCAACACTCGTTTAATACAGAGTTCAAAGTTTTTTATACATTTTTACGGCTTTGAAAGTACGATCTTACAATAAAAGCTCCCATTTTTATTTCACAACTTCCTGTTCAGTGAAGTTCAATAATAAAACTGCTTGGATTCCGCTAGAGGGCGTTGTTCGAAGAGCGCATTGCGCGCCTGTAACTTCAACAATGGCCCGCCGCGAAGCTGGCGCGGCTCGTTCAGAGTTTACCGTCGCAATGGACATACTTAGCCATTGTCATCAGAAATACAATAAAAATTTTAAATCCTGGAAGATATATTTTCTAAATTGAGATATACTCGAATCACAGATGTGTTAAATATTTCACTATGGAACACATAAATTCTCAAATAATTATATCATTTAGAAAATCGTTCACGACGAAGTAAATTACTCAGTATCGCCTGCATAAAATTATTCGAAAAGCTGTTACAAAGGACTGCTACTACATAGTTAACATTTTCTCGTGGCTCCGCCCGCATCGACCACTCACACTAAATTTTTGATCAATTTCATGATGATGAATACAGAATAATTAAGATTTAAAAAAAAAAACAATAAATGCCTATAAGGGTATTTAATTTATACCAATATCACAATTTTAATCTTATATTTCTATAAAAAATGCAGGAAAATATGTGACTGCCAGCAGCAATAATAACTAGAGAGGCGTTGTGAAGTTGTATATTGTGTACATACTTTATTTATTTGTTCATCCATTTTTGACTATCATTCATCCCATCTCACTCAGGCCCACTCGTCTCCCGTGTCTCTCACACCCACCTTTGCGGTACGTCAGGGATTCGCCCTGTCTGTAAGTGAGAGGAATATTTTTATGACATATTTTTGAAGTTATACTTCTTTGGGGGCATTTGGGTGAACATATCAGAATGTGTCATAAGTAAGTTACGGAAGTTGAGCGAGCCAATGTAAGACACAAAAAAATATATGTTATGGTCCTACCCTGCCATCCCTGGAAGAACAGTGAAATATAACTATGAAAAGGTACGAAACTGGCAAACAGTAAAAAAGACCGTGGTCGCCATGCCGCGGGGCGGCGTATAAAAAGAATAAAAAAAAAAGTAAGATACCATGAAGATACTCGAGTGAGAGTTTACTTATTACGAGATTTTATGTGTGTTATTAAATTAGTTCTTAGGTAACAAGAGATTAGGGGTGTAACTCGTTAATTTAAATTTTTCAACTATCGTAGAAGGTCTTAACCATTTTTTCTTGTAAACATATACTACTTAAGAAATCTCAATTAAAAATAACAAGTACTGTCATCTAATATAGATAAATAAACTTTAAACGTATGCGAAATCTATTTAAATAATTCTATTTGAAAGTAGTAGACATCAGTGCATCTTAAGTATAAAATTATATTTATTAAAGACAGAAAACAAAATATAATAAACATTATTTAATTTTATTTTAGTGCAAAGTTTATTTAAATATGTAAAGAAATTCTTTCTTTATTGATGCAAGTAGTATAACTTTTCACGTATGTACAGAAGCACCCACACTGGTTTTATTGTTACGAAGTTTCTTAACGCGGTTTGCGAGATGTGTTAGCTGGAAGAAAATGTCATGTATCAGCGACGTGTGTCAACGCGATTCTAATTTCTTAATATTAATTTAAATTATACAAAAAAAATATGTAGTTTAATATAACCTTAATATCCGTTATTGGATTGTATATAAAATATGGCGATAGTTAAGATTATTTTCTTACATCACATTACATTAAAGTATGCATTACATCAAGTCCATAAATAACCTTATTTCATTTTTGATGTAATAAGCAATATCTGTCCGAAGTGCTTCAGGAGGCGTGTTCCTAACATATCCGCTCGTTATCTGCATTCAGGCGAAGAGGTCACACGCTATTGGACTAGCATTCTCCTTTGATTCAGATAAATCGGCTATTTAATAACAAATGTCCCTCTTGTATTAATTTTTGGAGGTTTCATTCCCAATTAGTATTCTGAACGTTACATATACTCAGATGTTGAATTCGTTTATAATCAACCGCACACACTTTTACTTTGTTTGATTTGCAATTTAGAAAACGTGAAATATTATACGTTTTAACTGTGTTCACATATCTTATTACTTTAGGTAAGCAATTCTAAAACGAATTATATACAAATATTCCGCAAATGGCCCTAATTTACCTTAAATGTATTTTTTTATATTTATTAAGTTTTTCTTTTCAAATATATCTATATAAATGATTTTTCTAAAAAACGAGATAATAGAAATTCTGAGCGTTGCTCTATTTCGCACAATTTATTTTCTTTTTGGAAATATGAAGAACAAAGATAGAGTAATGAAGAATTTTGAAGTAATTACACTGTCACTGTGTCATTGTTTATAGACAACAAATATTACTACATGATACAAAACCACAAACAACACTAAGTACATAAACCAAATACATACGTATATTTTGCATATCATGTATTATATGTATGTAGCATATTTAGTTTTATATTATTGGCACACTTTTCCCGTGGAAAGTTATCGTATTCTTGACAAGATCAATAAAGTATCATCTCTTTTTCTCTTTATCTGTGAGTATTCTATCCAAACAAAGATACGATACTCAATCGATACGGTAGACGTCGACACGCTGCCGGACAAATGGTTAAATAAAATTACAAATGCCACATTACATCGGGCAGACTCGTGTGACGCGGTCGACACGGGCGGATGCAGGCGCGCGTGACGCCGTCCTTCACGGTCTGGACGGGAGCCAGCCGCCGAGTGGATTACGGAGTTTTGATGGAAAAAGCTCTGGTTACCGAACAAACGGATACGCCGTTCGGTGTTCGCGGTCGCGCAATGCTGAATCGGCTTTGAGTGGACTTAGCGATCTGCGATTTTGTAACATGTCTTTGTGAATATAAAATTATATTCGCTTTGAAAGTTAATTATTTTTGAAAGTGAACGAGAATGATGATCGCCTTCTCCTACTGAGTCATGACTTTAACTTGTATGCGACAAACACTATGTGTGAGCACAGGATACACTCATAAAGTTGGCGGAGAGGAGAAGACAAAAGCACGATAGACTTTATAACTGTCGGTTTAGAAGCAAAGTTATGGACACGTGAGTGTACGTGGCGTCAATGTTGGTACTGCCCACTTTTTAGTGATCTGTCGAATTAAAGTTTTATGCCAGCTTTGGTGACACCATGTGAAAATGGTCATTACAAAGCTAGAACGTATAAAAGTTGGTATTCTTCAGGATTCGAATAGAAAAGATGAGTATTTAGAGCGATTTAAAAATAGTTTGAGAGAAATCACGTATTAGTAGAAGGAAGCAAAAAGGTATGTGCAGTGTATAAGAGAAAAAATTATAGTAAGGATTATAATGAATGGTGGAATTTCGAAGTAAAGAATGGAGGTGCTGGAAAGAAAAAAATATCAATGGATTTACTGTGTGCAAAGGCCAACCACAGAGTGCAAAGAAGGGACAGTTTGCAATATAAGTTAAAACAGACTACAATACAATGAAAATGCAAAAATGAGATCTAAAATGTGCTTGCAAAAAGGAAGAATGAAGTAGAAGAACGCTATGACAGGAGATTCTCAGATTACTTTCGAGCAAACAAAACACTTTTTTGCAATACGATGAAAAGAGTCCGGAATAATTCCGAGACATCGTGATAAATGTTATTAAAGACGACAATGGATGGTTACTTAATGAAGAAAAACATGTAAAAGCGCCCTGAAAGAATTATTTCGAAGCGTTTTTGAATATGAAGATACAGTAGCAAATAGCAAAGTTACTGCAAATGATGGTATATGATTGATGATGAAAATTAAAATGGAATTACTATGCGTGAAATAATGAAAGCACTAAAACGTCTGTAATTTAAAAAAAAAAAAACAGCTGGATATAATAAAGTTTTTTCAAAAATGCTAAGGGAGTGGGTATAGTGGCAAGCCTGCAGTATCAGATCTTTAACTAATTCTGAACAAACCGTAGGGTGTGTAATGACTAGTGCAAAATCGTCATTTTACCTCAAGGCAGGCTTGTACAAATTATCATCCTATAAGTCTCCTCAGAGTCATTGGTAATCTGTGTGCGAAAATTATGATTGAAAACAGTTGTGAATGGGACTGAAAACAAGATCTGGAATGTACAAGTGGGATTTCTAAGTTTTTCTATGTGAAACATTGCGGAAGTGATTTGTGGAGAACCGGGATGGCATGAGTAGCGGATTGATACATGCACTGCAATCCCTATGCAGGGCTCCAATACTAGCGTCCGAATATAAAGGGTATGCACTGTCTGGTTTGACATCTGCAGTGGTGTCAGATAGGGATTTGAATCTTTGCCATAACCATTCGACCTATTCATAGATAACTGCATTAATTTGAAAAAGTATGAGTATGAAGACTAAGTAATCCTTACGTTGTCGGTGTGCAAATTGCAAGAGATGATAAATTTAATGAATGATTGTATTAAGAAAAAGATATGAAAGTAAATGTCAACAAAAATAATGTTATGGTGTTTGAAAAAGGCGAAAGTACGACTAAAAGTAATATATATGTGTATATATATATAAAAAAGTGATACAGTCGAACAAGGGAAAGAGTTTGTACACTTAAGCAGTCTATTTATAATGATGATAAACATGATAGAGATATCGAAAGTAGATTGAATGTGGGAAATATATAGAATGGGGCCTTGCTTGCTACTGTGAATAGTAAATTTGTCTCACGACAAGAGTGTTTGGCTATCCATGATGGGGTTTTGATCTCTACACTTATGTATAGTAGTAAAATCTGGAAAAGGCAGGAGGAGAATGAAAGTAGGATCAATGCGGTGGAGATACAACTTCTGTTTAGCATGTGTGGGGTAACTAGAAAAATAGATGTAAGGATAGTGATGTCAGAGATCGATGTGTTTTGAATAAATATGTAATGAATAGAGCAAAATAGGTCCGTTGCGGTATTTTGGCCATCTAGAAAGGATGAATTAAAGTAGACTGACAAAACAAATCTATATAGCGAATGTATGTGGTAGAAAGGTCGCAAGGGTCACCCTAAAAAATCCTATGTAGACCATATTGACGGCATATTGAAAAAGGGTCAAATATTAAGAATCCTAGACCAACGAGCTTGCATGAAAAGATTTTTAATGAAGCAAGAGAGATATGCAAAGATCGTACTATTTGGAAATCTATAATCTCTGCCTACCCTTTTGAGAAATATGCATGAGTTTATTATTATTACAATTTATTTTTAATTTCATAATTAGGGACTATTTATGACTGAACTTTATTTTATACTTTTTCTACTATATTCCTTTCATTATTGAGTTTATTTTCGATACAGCCTAAGGTCTTGTAGAGCATAAGATCTATGATTTGCTTATTTGTATAACTATATATCACAAAGTATCAGATTTCTTACAAGTTTATGTTAATTTAAAGATCGGATTTTATATATCACGTTTTCCACAATCGACCGAATTTTATTTAAAAAAAGCTTTAACAAAATTTCATCAGCACTTTGTACCGAGTATATTCTTTATGCAGATATATTTATCTAGTTCTTTGTCTATGTCTAGACAGCTTAGTAAATGGACACTCGAGGAAACCTGTAAATGAAAACAGATTAGTTCAACATCTAGATTTTGTTATTAACAATACAATACCATACCATACGTTTCGTGCCTTGTAGAATACGTTAAGGCACCCACCAGACCTTGCAATCGCATCGATGATAACAATCGTTAGCGGGCGCCAATCTCCATAAGCGTGGTGGATGACAAAAATAAAAGGATTGTGGGCGAGAAAAGGTCGTTTATAAAGGACCGTTTTAAATAAATACGTTATTTATGATGTCATGAAATTTTATTACATAAATCGAAACAGAGTGTTATCATCTCTGAGAATTTATTTATTACCTATTTGGAATAACAACTTTTTAACTTTTTCAAACACAGAATATCAAAAATGACCCCCAAACATATTGTCGTCGAATATTAAACTATATATATGGGCGTAGTAAAAAATAATGTTTGTAATGCGTAACTTGCATTATCCATCTTGTGTATAACTTAATAGGTATTATTCTTTATAGAGTAAAAAGAAATAAGAATCAGAAACACTGCCATCAAGTTGTACATTTTAATTTATTGTAACACACGTTGCGTCTGTAGTTCAACCGGCTGGACCTACAATTACTAATAATAACAGGCTTCAAGGTTAATTTTCGTTACGTCACAATATTAGGCCAAACGATTACTTTAGTTCCAATATGCAAAAAGATAACCAGTTGCTAATCACACTCGCGTATTCTGGGTTTCACATCAGCACACAATAAGAAACATTTATTTGTTTTTGACTTTTTTTGGTGCCCTTTGGACACGGAACCTTGAGAAGTAACTGAACGATTTTTATAGAGTACCATCGTATTTTTAACGTATGCATTTCTTGTTATCATATGTATTATATGTTCTGTACGAGGGTTATTTTAGTTTACTGTAATGTTTCATTGTTGGAAAATATTGTAAGTACAACTATCCTATGTCAAAAATTTCCCTGATCGAAATCTAACCCTTATTATAAAATGCAACAAAATAATGAATTCGAATCTACTAAATATATCCGAATAATTCGTATTTCTGTGTATTTTGTGAAATACAATTACTTAATGATAAGTTAGTAACATCAAATCACATTCAACATAGTGTTTATGTTAAGTAAGTGCGAATTTATTCCGAGTCCACAACGCGTCATATTTCCATTGTTTTTTTTGTTGATAAGTAAAATTGTATGCTTATATTTTAATTAAACTCAATTGAATATTGATGATAATTTATTTTGAATAAAAATTTACATAAAAACAGTTTAGCATTTTTATTTATTAAGCACATTTAAATAAATAGTGTAATTTTAAATATGCGTACATAAATCTACATCTAATCATATAACGAAAGATAGGTAAATAAACGTAGTTAACAATAAATAAATGAATATTTATTTAGTGAAAAGTTCTTAATGAAAAATATGTGTATATATTTCGTATTATTATTTTCTGATTAGGTAATAAAAGTATGCGCCTAGTAATTTAAAATTACAAAATCTGTAAAAATAAGTACTTACACTTTGTATAATTACCGAATTTCGTAAATAAGTAAGGTCATAAATAAATAAATAGAGCTTAAGATATTCTTCTATATATTGATTTTTGTTTTATAAATTTATAAACATTTTTTATAATGTTTCATATTTTTTTAGGACAAATCTTAAACTTCATAAAGATATTTTTTACCCGGTTGCATGCAAGCCGATCAAATGTAACTAGACAAAATGAAGAAGGAGCACAAAGAGGGAGACCTCTAACGATTTGGAAATGGGATTTGGTAGAAAGAAGAAGATGAAAATGTGTCTGGTTTTACATACTTTTTATAGCGAACAAAGGGACTGATTTTCAAGTTGTAAGGCACTGAATCTTCTAATCTCAAAACTTCGCCGAACCGTCAATAGTAACTTTAATTACTTACAGAAAGCGGAGACTCGCGACTTAATCTGTAATTAAACGCGAGAACAATTTCCATGTAAATTACTTGACGGTATTTTGGTCCTATTAGTGAGCGCTTGTTTCCCTAAAAGTAAATTTTCATTTCATAACTTCGCAGAAATGAATTGATTATAACTTGTTCTGCGTTTCTTGCGATTTTCGAACTAAAGAAAAGACTAGTTTTAATTATTCTCTGATATATTTTAATCGCGTATTAATCGATTAGCACGCCCCCCCCTTGCGATTCAAGAGACGCAACTATTTTGGAAATTTAAAATTCATAGTGCTCGATAAGCTCAATTTAAGGTCGACAGGCGTCTTAAAACGGTGTGTTTAATTTCATGGTTGTTCATTTCTATTCTAAAATTAGGCTTATCAAATTCAAAAAACTATGCTTAGATACAGTCACTTGGCGGCTCAAGCTTAAACTGTCTAAGCACAGTTTTAGTTTGAGTTAGACTTTAAGCGTTATGTATATTAATTCATTTGAAATTTGCGTGGAATCAAGTAAGGTTAATTATTTTGTGAGGCTTACACGAATTTAATTAAAACTGAATGCGGTCACGGAAAATTTGCTTTGTATAAGCGGTTAAACAATTATAATTAATAATTATAGAATTCAGACTACTAAATTAGAAATGAAATGATAACGGTCGACCTAAATTTCGCATGCATATAATGAACATATAGTCAAAATCCATTTAAAATGTATGATTACAGGAAGTTTTCAAATGTACTTCATTTATATAACTACCTATATACGTAAGTGTGCGTTTGCCTGTTTCCAACACTACCGCTTTTAAGTAAAACACTTTTAAGTAAAACTTCCATAACGCAAAAATAGGCTCTAGCAGATATGCATTAACTTAACAAATTCTTTGCGTCTTATCCGACCTTTTTCTTGCAGGTTACAATTCACGCATTTTTTCTAAGTTATCTAAAATGTGAAAATAAATAAACTGTGTTTGACTATATTCTAAGCAAAGACACAATAACGTAATTTTTTGTTCATGAAACAATCTACCAATACAATCTGTAGTCAACAGTTTCGCTTTGTCTAAGAATTGCACCCCAGATTCATAACGGGTTTTAAGACTGAATGGCATCTTAACTAACATACACATACAAAATATTAATTACCACTTAGATGAGGAACAACCATATTGCAACGACGTCTGCTTATCCAACAATATTCACAAATGTTACGCCACAATAAATGCCCTGGATAGATTATCCCCCAAATATTTATTTCTTTAGTCCTTCCGTAATTGAAACAAACGCCGTATAGCGGTCTGGATAGTCCGAATTTATACCGCTGCGGCGCACATATTTTATCGTGAGTATGTGTATGTCCTGTGAATTGAGTCTACATCGTGTACAAACATTTTAATCTCTAAGGATTTCACTATAGTCTACGATTGAGTGATTTAGCCCAGAAAAGGAGATGGAGAAAGGCGTGTCCGCAGATGAGTGAGACCAGGAGGCTCCTCTCCTGGCAGTGTCTGTTCGTCTTTTGCATTCTATTTCTGCTATTTCTTTCTAGTGCTTATTTACTGCTTGAGAACAGATAAAAGCGATCCAAGCCCTCATATTCTACAATCTACAAGCAACTACAACGTGATGGTGACAAATTCGATATCCAAAAACAAGAATTTTCAATAAATCTCTACACTCATTGGACTAGAGTAGAGACTGCGACTCCAGGTATAATACAATTTTTTTATAATTATAAACAATCAAATAATTATATACAGCACAATTGTAATAAAATATTCATCTCGGAGGACGTTATGAGTAGAATATGTCTACGGTGCATTAAATAACTGCACATTAATGAGTACTAGTGTAACGGGGTACTAGGGACGCAGGCTGGAGAGCAGACACGGGCAACCAGTAAGGAATTCACGAACACGTCGAACGGCCCTGAAATGAATTTAGAAGCAGTCACTTACCGAGTGACTTTTCCTCGTGAGAATCACTTCAGAACTTCTACTGGACAAGTGCTGTTGTAATTTTAATGTTGTGTTGCCAGGTTTTATAATAACATACTGCAGAGACTTATATAATTTTTTTTTTTATATCAGATTGTGAAACAGCCAGCGGTTGCTAACGATGTCACCACATGGCACGGTGTAAGTAATTTAATTTCATTTAATTAAAATACTAATTGATCAATTCCCTCGTAGTCAGTACGTCAATCAGATACATCCTAAATCGAATAAAAGCGCTATTAATACGGACTCTATCGCTCTATCATTATTCTTAAGTTCGTGATATATTAATTTGTTTAACAACACTTCCTAATTTAATAATATATTTTATATAAATAAATTCCTACATATTGCATATTTAATTAATTTATTAACCGTCAATGTTAATATATAAGAAATTGCTGATAAAAGGGCGATGTTTCCAAAAATGTATAAATTGGACTGCACACACCATTTAACATACGACTGGGTTAAAACGCGTATAATCACTATTTGTAGAACCATGAGCTCCTTGATTATCCCGACAAAATGAATAGTACGTAATATTTATATAAGTAAAATATATGAGAATATTAGTTTTCCTTACAGGAAAATATTACGGTTGCATAAATGAAAAGCTGGAAGAGGGCGTCTAACGGTACATGGCGGGCCTTGGTCCAACATAGCCCATTATGTAAACAGATGTCATAAAAACTGTCCTCTAGGAGCAAATGGCGCAGGGTGGGCTGGTTTTTTTTTATATTGTGTAAATAACTTTCACGAAATTGCCTACAGTGATAACTTTTTAAAGATCAATTAACTGAACAATTTTTATTTAGTTTTATAATGGTGTAGAATTTTAATAATATTGCTTTATTTTTTAAGGAAACTTTTTTCTATGCATACGATGCACTTCTACCTCGTTAGATTGTTATTGCACTAAATACATAACATAATACAAAATAAAAGTTCCCAGTTTGAAGTTATATAAGGCAAATAGCGAATCTCCCTTGAAAGAAAAATAACTTACACTTACTTACATTTCTGACTTTACAATAAGACACTTGACTTTATGCATGTCGTTGAGAATATTTCAAATTATTTGTATTTAATGTTAAAAAAATATATAAAATGAGCATTGAACAACAAGTAAAAGACTTATTACTTTAACGTTTATTCAATTCGGTAAACGCATACTGAAAAAGTGTCAAAACATTTTTTTACACTCTGCACCTTAAAACTAGAAATAGAAAAATACATATTGCACATCATACAATAAACGCATTGTCATTAAATTCCATCCCATCAAAAACATAAAATACACAAGTAGTGTCCACGAAAACACCTATTCAAGATCTTTGTCATAAATCGTTTCTTAATAAGTTACTTACCAACATTAATGGTGACTGTATCAATGTCAGACATTTTTATTTCTTTAATAATTATAATGACTTGGCAATCGCACGGCAACATCATTACTTAAAAATAATTATCTACAATTTATAATACTGCCTATCAAACATAACGCTAATAGGTTTATTTGGTGAAATGTGTAAGAAACATAAATAAAGAGCTCGCCTCACTAATCTGTACCAAACTGCCAGAATGAATCTATCAGCCAAATACCAACCACTACTGCGGTGAATGTCTCGAAGCGATCGTTCAACATACGCTCGATATATTCTCCCTGCCTAGTCAGTGCAGCGCGTGGCCTCATGAACACGTGCTGCACTGATAACGAGACATAATTTCCTACCAAGCAGTCATCGGCCTGGTAGAAAATTATGTCTCGTTACCGACTATTATGGAGAAAATGATCGGTGATGGAGAGATATGAGAGGCAGTGCAAACCTTTTCTCAAAAAAAAATGGCACAGAAGAAAGCGACGGAAACAAGGCACGAAGATAGCTCTCTGCTTGAATCCACCACCGACGTACTGGGCGCAGGAGAAATGGGTATGCGCTCCTCCAATCCCTCAACAACTTATATCCGAGAGCGGTAGATTTGAGAAAATCCGCCACCCATCCACGGGTACGAGATGACTCGTCGTGTATTTTCACAGGCTTTTCCCTTAGCCGTCATGGCTAAATAAAATATATTACGAAGTTGAAGCAGCAAATTAATGTGCAAGCATATCCGAGACCACGCACAAAGACGTAATGGAATTTTAGTCGGTACGAATCCTACATATGTCGGTTGGCCATCTCAAGTTCCTGAATATACATGAGATTTCCTTATGTAAAAAAAAAAGATATAGTGTAACGGCGATTTCGGCTATCGCCGCGTAAGCCCGCACCCCGGATTGCCTCTCTTCACGATGCGCACGCTTCTTTCTATGGTCGGCGGATTTCTTGCAGTGTGGCGGCGTGGTCAATAATGGACAGCGTTTTCTTTCTTTCAGACTTTATTAAGCCGAGCTTCACAAGATGACGGTTGGCTAGCAACTGTGTCGGATGCACCACTCCCACTGCATTTTATGGGTGGTGCATCCGTTGCTATGTGAGTTGCATACATTTTAATTTGGGGAGGCGTGGCCATGCACTTAATTCACATATGCATTGTCAATGCATTGGCGCCACTAGCGCCAGAGACACCGATTAGCGGCCGTGCCGTAACGACGGCCGCTTTTTAAGGCCTATCATTGGTCCTCCCCACCAAAGCACGATTTCGTATGCAACTCACACGCACATTACATTTCAGATGTTCAATTAATCAATACAAAATTTTAACAAACAAATATTTTCCTTAAAAACTAGTCCCTACCCGGGTAATTAAAAAACTATGCAGAAAAATTCTTTAATATAAAACACACACAAATATAAAACACTTATTACAAAATAATTCTCATATAAGACATAATGCAATTTTAAATTTATATCAATTGCGCGGCTGTCCGTAACATTCTCCCCCTCGGTGCGCAGCACTACACTTCAGGACACGGAACAGCCGTCGCCTCAGCTGACACCAGCACGACGATCTTCGAAGTGGGACGCCGCAGAATGCCACCAGTCGTCTCGACGTCCACCACACGAACTTGGTTGTCAGGACCCGGGTAGGTCTTCTTAATTCTGCCTCGAGGCCACGAGTATCGAGGTGATGATGAGTCGACGATCAGCACGATGTCGCCCTCGGCCGGCGCGCGGCATATAGGTCGCCGCGCGCCCGGGCACCAGAGTCGGTAAGTATTCTCTCAACCACCTCTGCCAGAAGTGATCGGCGAGGCGCTGACACGTGCGCCAGTTTGCAGGCCCGAGGAGCACGTTGTCGTCAAAGTGGCTGCTGCGGCAGCCGCAGGAGCGCCCGATCAGGAAGTGGTTAGGCGTGAGGCCCTCGGCCTCGGCAGGTTCGACGTCCACCTCCGTCAACGGTCTGGAGTTGACAATGTGCTCGGCTTCTAGCAGCAGGGTGTGGAGAACTTCTTCGCGAGGGCTCCCTCTCTCAATGTAGCGGCCAACGCGGTTTTGACAGATCGAACAATAAATTTTTCAGTAGATGATGTGGACCTCTTTGTTCATCTTCTCGTGTACCTCTTGCATGTTTACCATTCTTTATTTGCGCCGACGAGCAAAGTAACGTTTCGGCCCTTCGGATGTAATCACAATTCAAACTCGAAGGGTACCGATCGTTTTCTTACACTTTCATTTTCGCTCTATGCCACGGTATCGAGCGCGATATCGCCCTCGGCCGGCGCACGACATATAGGGTCGTTGTCGGCGGGGCATCATAGTGATAAGTTGTCTTTCATACAAGCTCAATTGAGCGCTCAGTAGCGCCGCTTTCAACTCGAGCCGAGGGATCGATATGACTTTCAAGGGAGCGACGCGAGCTTTTCCTGCTATTAGCGAAACTGCGCTTTCGTGTTCGCTCAATTTTATACGCCAATACACGGCCGCAGCGTACGACTTTTCGCTCGCGTCGACGACATGTAGCTCCCCTCGGTGTGGCCGGGCGATATGCATCGAGGTATTCTGATCGATGCCAGCTTCTTTACGTCGTTCACCCATTTTAGCCACTTCTTATGTGCATCGGCTTCTATTGTTTCGTCCCAGTCGATCCCTGATCTCCATATGTCCTGGAGCATGCATTTGCCCGTGATGAGGACGGGCGAGGCTAGACCGAGCGGGTCGAACACGGACATGACTGCACTCGTGACTTGTCGTTTTGTTGGTGGAAGCGATGTTTCCAATACTTCAGTAGGCGTGTTCCGCAGGCCGAGATTGAAACCCAGGGCGTCATTATTGATGTCCCACTGTAGGCCGAGGGTTTTTCAATTCGTGTGTCGCCCCGAGTTGTACATTGTCGTCATTTCGCGTGTCGGGCATTTCATTCAAGACTTCAATTTCGTTACTCGCCCAACCGCGTAACTCGAAGGCTGCCTTTCGATGAATCTCGTAAACTTGTTTCGAAACACGCCTGGCTTCTCTATACTGTTAAAACTTTTCAAGAAGTCATCAACATAGTGATCTAATCGTATCGCTTTGCACGCCTCCGGGTACTCAAGTTCAAATTCTGAGGCGTTGCGATTTTGATGTAGATCGCAGTACAAGGCGATGAGGCGGCGCCGAAAATCAGTGACGTCATTCGGTACTCTTGTGGATTTTCGTGCATGTTATTTCGCCACAGGAATCGTAAGCTGTCTCGATCTTCTCTCTGATCTTAACCCGCAGGAACATTTCCTTGATGTCGGCCGACACGCCGCGGCCCTGTCTGAATCGGACGAGTACACCCAATAGTGATCTTATTAAATCGGGGCCCGTGAGCAATGCATCGTTCAGACATTTGCCGTTCGTACGGGCGGCCGCATCAAAGACAAGGCGGACTTTCTTCTTCTGCGGATGCGTGACGGCGAAATGAGGCAGGTACCACAAGCGTTCGGATGTAGATTGATTCGGCGCTGGCTCTGCGTACCCGTTTTTTTAACAGATTATTGATCTGTTCACAATATTCATGTTTCAAATTATCATTCTTTGACAATTTCTTTTCTATGCTGCGCAGACGTCGCATCGCTGTGTCATAACTTTCAGGCATCGTTTCGTTGTCCGACTTCCACAATAGGCATGTTTCGAACTGACCGCTCGGTAATCTTACACTATTGCTATCTAGCAACACGAGCGCCCTCTCTTCTGGATCGTGGCTCGGTTTACGCGGAGCCACGCCGAGGGATTCGATTTCGAAATGCCTTTTAACGATATCATTTAGTTCAATGTCGGAAGCGTTGGACGGTCGCAAGTGATGTACGGTATTTATCGGTCGTGATAAACTGGAGCAGCATCCATGTAACACCCAGCCCAGTTGAGTCAAGGAGGCGGCAGGCTGGTTTGCGCGACCACTCTTAATTTGTCGCGACACAATTAAGCCCCAATTATCCTGACCGATCAAGATGCAAGGTGCGGCAGCGTCATAGATCAAATTTTCAGCGATATCTGTCAAGTGCGAGCAGGCTGCGACGGTGGCGCGCTCTACGCGTTGCGGAGCTAGCTTCAGGTTTCTGATGGTCTGAGCTGTCATGAGTTTCAAGTTTCGGGAAAACAAGCCTTTGATTTTAACTCGAATGACCCGCGATTTTTCATCGGTTATCTCATTGCCACCGACACTCGAGACGCGTAACGTTTCGCGGCGTCCTTTCGCTCCGATTCGATTCGCCACCTGCTCATCGATTAAGGTGACCGTGGAGCCTTCGTCGAGGAGTGCGTGGACCTTCATCGAACCTTCGGGGCCATACAGCTCGACCGGAACAATTTTCAAGTATGCGCGCATTGTATTAACATTGTTTACAGATACCGCCGTGTGCTCGGTGACGACGGCTGTCGTCTGGGCGCTCCCCTCATGACCCTCTATCGTGGTCCGCTCTTGGTGGAGTAGCCTATGATGTCCGCCTCGACATATCTTACAGGGCTTTCCTCTGCACGTGGCTTGCATGTGACGGCCCCTCAGGCATCGGAAACACATGCGAAGCCTTTCGCGGCGTCCCATTTTCGCTCATATTCAACTTTACAAATTCGCCGCAGTCGGGTAAGCCGTGTTCGTTGTTACAGAGCGGACATATCATTTTCACATTTATTGTTGACCGATTTGATGGCTGGAAGGCGGTGTGCGAATTCGAGTTGTTGTCATCGTACTTCATAGTGTTGATCGTGTTTGTTCTTCGCGGGCGTCGTTCCGGTGTAGGCCTCAAATTTCTACTGCCGCCTTTCTCTATCGGCATGGAGGCGCTGCACTGGTCGGCTATCTTATTCAAAAGTCGACAACATCACAAGTTCGGGCTCGTCGCTGTTCTGAGAGTCCTTGTATTCGCACCATTTGAATTTCAAGATGTCATTGAATTTGTCAACTATCTCATCGGTCATCTCGGGGCGGACAGGTAGCTCAATTTATTCAACGTGCGTATGGCCGCAACACAATTATTTACTTTATTGGCGAACGAGCTGATGTTGCCCATTCCACCGTTCATCGGCGTCATACGTCTCAATTTATTTAGCTCCTGTTTGATTATGGCGTCAGGTCGCCCGAACCTGCGCTCGAGCACTCGCATAATTTGTAGCGGATCCGTTTCAGTATAGATCAAGGCTTCACAAGTTTCACGCGCTTCGCCACTGAGCGCTTTGCGGATCCGTGCTACGTTTTGAACATTGCTGAATAGTCCCGACGTGTCATTGTATACCGATCGAAATGCGATCCATTCGCTAACATTTCCACAGAAACTCGGCAGATCTGCCAGAGTTTTAGACGGCTCGTTCACAATTTTCGATGTTTCTTTGCTAGCAGTCTTGATCGCGAGTACGATCGCATCGGCCAATGTGGATTCGCTCATATTCGAGTCGGTATTACGAGGGGATGCACTATTAATTTCGCTGCATGCCGTCGGTGGCGGTGGTGGCGCTGTCGTCGGACTCGATTCGGGCACGGGCTCAATGTCGCCCAACGTAACGGTCCGTTTCTCAAGTTTATCCGTTTTGGATAAATGGGACGCGTTATCACAATCAATCAAATCGCCCGAATCCTCTTCGTCCGCTTCCAGGCGTAGCAACAACATTTTTGTACGCGCGACCGCGGCTCGTGCAGCTATCCTTTCACTTTCCAATTGCTCAAATTCTAGTTGAGCCAATAACGCGGCGTGCTTCTTCTGTCGCGCCGTGTTCACATTTCTGTTCGAATCGTCAATGTTCAACTGATGTGCAGGACTTCGGTTTCGCATATTTGCCGCTAGAGGGCCAAGTGTTGCATCAGATGCGCCGGCTTCATTCCGTCGACTCGGTCGGATCTCGTATCCGCATGCAAGTCACAAACTTCCTCGTCGATCCTCTCCTGCCCAGGCGAACTTCCGCTCAAGTTTTCATTCGTACCGTGGTCCCACGTGCGTCGACGACGTGCCCGTTTCTGACGACCGGCTTGTCGGCGCACTCATTGACGTTTCGTTCTCTTGCTCGGCTGTGTTCATTTTGCGCGCTCTTGTGACACGCTTGCTGTCCATCTTCAAGTTCAATTCTTCGATCTTCAATCCCTAACAGTCCCTAACAGCTCGTACGAGGTCCTCGAGACGAGGATATGCTCAATACGAGGATGGAAAACGGGAAGGGTAGGTGTGGCCCGCTCGACAGTGGACATGCACAGAGTCAGGGTGCGCAATAGAGCTTCGGTGGGAGCGACCGTCGCCAGGCGCCTACAGTCCGGCCCCTATCTGTGCATGCGTATCGACGCGACAAGGCTATTCGGCGCCGAGATCGTACTCGGCAACCGGTGACCACGCCTCAACTAGTCACCCGCTCGAAAGCGTTAAACAGTGAGATGTCGTTAACACCGCTAGGTGACCTCTCACTGTCCGAAGCGTGCACGGAAATAAAAATCCGAAGCACACGACTTACTCGTAAAATTTGTTCAGGATAATCCGGCGAACGAAGGACCAGCTGTAACGGCGATTTCGGCTATCGCCGCGTAAGCCCGCACCCGGATTGCCTCTCTTCACGATGCGCACGCTTCTTTCTTTGGTCGGCGGATTTCTTGCAGTGTGGCGGCGTGGTCAATAATGGACAGCGTTTTCTTTCTTTCAGACTTTATTAAGCCGAGCTTCACAAGATGACGGTTGGCTAGCAACTGTGTCGGATGCACCACTCCCACTGCATTTTATGGGTGGTGCATCCGTTGCATGTGAGTTGCATACATTTTAATTTGGGAGGCGTGGCCATGCACTTAATTTACATATGCATTGTCAGAAATGCATTGGCGCCACTAGCGCCAGAGACACCGATTAGCGGCCGTGCCGTAACGACGGCCGCTTTTTTAAGGCCTATCATTGGTCCTCCCCACCAAAGCACGATTTCGTATGCAACTCACACGCACATTACATTTCAAATATTCAATTAATCAATACAAAATTTTAACAAACAAATATTTTCCTTAAAAACTAGTCCCTACCCGGGTAATTAAAAAACTATGCAGAAAAATTCTTTAATATAAAACACACACAAATATAAAACACTTATTACAAAATAATTCTCATATAAGACATAATGCAATTTTAAATTTATATCAATTGCGCGGCTGTCCGTAACATATAGACATAAGTAGTTTGTGAATATGTCTAGTTATAATATATTCTCTTGGTCACTGAAAATTAAAGCTTCTAGTTTCATTAAAAACAAAATGATCTGGGGATCGAGAGTGCCCGAATAGCTTAGAGAAAAAAATATTGCGATTGTGCTCAACATGGCGGAGGATCTGTCTTGCCACTAGATTATATAAAGATAATTAAGTATCGTTACTATACGAAAATACTATAAGAGGAAATGAAATTAGCAACATTGATACTATTTTTTGATATTAACATCACAGCCACTAAGCGGTCAATGTATCTCATTGAGCGCCTCCCAGTTCGTTCTGATTCACGAACTTCGGTTGTGCAACACGAAGAGGCGAAAGAATCGCGCCGTGAATAATGAAAAGACAATTTGCGTGGACGAAGCGAAATCCTCGCGGAAGGTTCAATGAACGACACGAGCGAACTGCGCGCGTGAGTCCACACATCAGAATCGTTTGCTGCTGCCAAATAAAAAGAATGTAATAATATAGGTTTGTATGTATTAAATCATTTAAATAATAGTAACAGGCCCCGACATATTGTGTTAATAGCTTCTATGTCAAAAGAAAACAAAGTATAATTTTAATAACAAAATATTTGAATTATTACATGTATATTACTTTTTCTCTATATCTATTCTATATAACTTTTTTCCCCATGCTTAAGAAATAATACTAATAATACATAATGTTTTAAATTAAAAAATTCATATTGTCCTTGCAATATAGAAATCTGATTACAATGCATGTGTTCCATCAAAAAGATGGATGTAATAAATGTAACAAAACAAAAAGCAGATGTAACAAAAAAAAATTCAAGTATTTTCTTCTAATGGATGGTGGAAACCAAACAGGGCGACACAACGCATGCGCCAAGTTTCTCCCTGGCTCTCGCGACGCAGGCCAGCCTCTCACAGGGTGCACGGCCGCGCGCGCGATCGCCGCCACCCCCGAAGGTGGCCACAGCTTAATCAAATTATATCAATCGAGACGACTCTAATTCGAATCGATTTTATATTACGAAGTTGACAGGACAATGTGCCGAAATTGTGTCAAATAGTCAAGTGCTCAATACGAACTGAAGTGCTTAAACGTACACCGTGACCCCACACACAAACAACTATGTAGACGTTACGCTCCGTTGTAGTACCAAGTGACTAGAGTGATCATTCAATGACTTTCATAGATATTTAAATATATATAAACATTACTGTTATCCATATACAATGAACTAGAAAAGGATCAGCATTAGCAGGTACATTTGTCTTTGTCTTTAATTACTTTTATCGAAGAAGACACGTTTGTCTTGCGACAGCTATTATCAAATCTCGATGATTTATATTTGTAAGAAAAATGTGTAAAACCAAATTAAGGAATGTTCTATGCCATACAAAACTGTTTCGTAGATATTAAATAAGTTAACAACTCTTCAATTTTCATGGAATAGCAATATTTATTTATGACGGTTTATGAATTATAAAATCCATATATTTAAAATCGAATTTCTGATGTTTCTATAATAACCGTGTTACCTTAGCGAGGAAAGTTGGACAATCGTTTACAAATATCTTAACGCCTATTAAGTATTTATGATGTTTATTAATAGAAAAGCGCATAAAGAAAGTTAAAAAAATTAAAATGAAATATTTGGAATGCGCCCTTATTTGTATCCATGCAAGCGAAAGTGTAAGAGCTTATAAAAAAGAAAAATATTAGGCAAGCTTAACTGTTGTCAAAGAAAACTTGTCAATTGATCGATAACGATCTCCTTCGTTATCATTGTTTATTCAAAATAGAAGGGTGAATAAATTCAGCAAACAGAGTATACGTTTATTTAAATTCCGCTTTCAGTATTTCACCAGCCCCTTGTTAATAATAAAGAACGGTCTGCTTCGAGCGCACTAGCGACCTTTGGGAGATCCACATTCTCTAGACATGTGTTTGTAGGCGTATATTGAGATAAAATATATGTTACATGTCACGTATGTTTAATTGACCAAATACGTTTGTATATTAAAGTTGTCCTTTTTAATTTTGATCGCCTGTCTAATTTATCTACAGCTAAAATCTTTCTATTTCAGCGACGTAAATTGTTTTACATAAAGCTTTTATTTATACAAATTATATTGTAATTAGTGAAAACTATATTACTACTTCTCTAATCCCCGTTCTTATATCAATCCGTTTTATATATTCTCGGTTGCCATGTAGAAATGTTGAGAGTCCTGATCAAAAAATTCCGACGAGTAGTTTTGACAGCTCTTTCTTGATGTTCACTTAATACTAACTGAAATTATGAAGAGTTGAAACAGGCCAAAATCTAAGGGTGCAAGCTCAGAGTTAAATGGCGGATGCATAACTCTTCCCAACCAAACTCTATCAATATTTATGGAGCGGCTGAAGGCATATATGGGCTCGGTGTGGTGAAAAACCACACACTTTCTGTTGATTCCAATCCCATCATAAATATAGCATCAACTTATTTCTCGTTAATCCGGGCTTCGCTGCAGTTTGTAAGGCTTGTTAGCCTTTTGACTATAATATTTTCAGCACTTTATTGTCGTAGATAATCCATTTTTCATCATAAGTGATCAATCAATCTTTCCAAAAACGGTTCAGTTTCTTTAAGTTTCAATAAAGAATCGCAAATGAGTACACGATTCATTAAATATCTTTCATTGAACTTGACTCGACCTAATAAATTCCTTCTCATCGTTATTATTCAATCTCCACCGGACCGCAGCAAACCGAAGGTGAAAATTATGAAATACAACGTTTGTATGTACTGGTATTCTATCAGTTCATCATCGATATCATATCATCTCTATCTATCTATTTAACCGAGGACAATATTTAAGACGTTATTGGATTTGCCTCAAACACCAGTTCATTAAAGACTTTTTTTTTTCATTTACGAGGATAGACGGTCATTAAGAATTTTTTACGTCCAGCATCCGACGGCCGGCTGACGATCGAGTCGTCAGAATTCCAACAAGTGCAATGGTGCTGCCTGATACGAGGCTGAGTATTTTCGATTATTAGCTCATAAAATCCAACAATCCTTAACCCTTTTGTTACGACACCCACAGGAAGATCGATATACCGATTAAATTTCTTCTCTTGGAAAAATATTTCCTTTAACATTTCAAGATAGATTTAAAACTAATTTAGCGTTTAGCAGGCGGATTATGACAATTGTTATTATAATGGATCAGGCATCTTCTTTATTCTTGCATACTCTGAACCCGAATTTACCGGTAGCGCTAGCGATCATTTCTGCGGCTCTTTGTTCTTAATTGGAGTATACCCACCCTCAAACGTGCAGCTTCATCAGACCGTCGATTATGTTAATCAGTTTCCAAAGCCTTTAAGTTTTCAAATTGTCCCCCAATCAATGGAAAGTGAGAGAACATGAGTAAGTGAATGAAAATGTACGCTGTATAATATAGTATAGAGTATAGTATGTAGGACATAGTAATGTGTCTAAGAAATGGCTAAACCTGTTTCTATATAAAAATTACAGCTATGCACCAATCTCTATAAATATAACGCATTATAAATAATATAATTTAACTGTCATTTTTTTGTATAGCATACATCGATGATAACTTTTATAACCGACCTTATAAACTGGACTTCATTTTCTTTTTTTCTCGACAATGACACGTTTTCCGTTATAAAAAAATATATCGCAGTACCGCATGTTCTAGTAGGTACACATACTTAAAAATATATATTCGCGGCGAATCTCCTTTTTTATTTTAAACTTAAAGTTGGCCAAAAATTAAGTGTCACGCACGTGAAAAAAATGTAAATATCATTCGCTATAAATAAAATAAATTGTTCGCGCAACTTTTGGTTTTTTCTCATCACCTTGTATTTTTTTTTTCGTCGCAAGCGTGATGATGGTCATTGTTCACAAACAGAATTTCTTGAGTTTTCCCGGAGTGTCTACAAAACTATGTCAATATTTTATGTAATCGAATTATGATATTCGGAATCGTCATCCTACTTCTAATAGTCTTTAAAATTTATCCGTAAACCTTCAAAGCCGAGAGAAACTTATTGGTCATGGCGCAGACTATGAATTAGTTTTTTCTTCGAGTCATGCACGAGATCGATCCAGGCCCGAGGAGTATTTTCATGTCCGTTATTTTGTTTTATTTTCTATTTAGAAATGAAAAAATACCAACACTGTGCAAGGTAAGACTGGGTAGCGTATCAAGATAATTTTGAATTAACGAGAAAGATTATGATATGTATTAATTTTAGACCAGAACATTTTTATTTATAAACATATTATTACAGCTCGAATGGTATTCCCAATAGAATTTTCTATATAGTATGAAGGCGTGCAGTAATAAAACATGGATAAAAAACATTTGCTTCGCAGTATTAGAACGCATGATCTAATTTTACTTTTTCCCAGGCCATCTAAAGTTGTCTGTGGTAAAATTTGTATTCGAATACAAATTACATTAAATAAAATACAAAAGCACGCGCTATTGATCGACAATTTTTTGAAATGTTATGAATAAGTTAAATTCTGTTCCGGAACACGGTTTTGTGAAAAATCTAGGGGAAAATTGCCTTTAGAGGTTTTATTTCAAGGAACTCGCTTCATATTTTATTGTCTTGAAATTTCCCATAAAGAATTTCTTTCTTAGTTCATGCGTGAGTACAATTAATGCACTTTGAATCACATTTAAACAAATATTTTTACACGCTCCGTTTATACTTAATATAAATTACTGGTTTCTCTTTTATGATAAGGCAAGGACCTTATCGTAAAAGAGAAACCGAAGCAAATCACAATACGAGTTTTGATTTTAAACTGAAAATTACAGTTAAGGGAAAATAGCATTGTTGAGATTGAATTTTATTGTATTTTCAATTTTCTACCTTGGAGTGGTAATAGCTTAGTGGTTAAGAGTGTTGCCATCAAATCACTGTTCTGAGTTTGATCCTGATCATGAGCGAATTGAAGAATGAGTTTTTAGCTTAAATCATATTGTTCTACACACTGCATGCTTCAGAGACCAGAAATAATAAGAGTATTGTGGCACGCTTTTCCTCAGCAGTGGGATGATTAAAATCCGATATATAAAATCAGTCATCTCTGAAATGCCTCAAATTTCAATTAAATGACTCGTGCGTATATCAGAGATTACAACGCGTACCATCTTTGAAAATACGAGACAGCAATAGCTAACTGTTTCTTCGTGTGATCTACTAAGAAAGAGCAGTCGCGTGCACCAAGATTTTAGATATGGAATGCTATATTAAAAAACTTTTCAATTTTAGCATTTTTTCGATTGTTGGTCCACTATGACTGCCTACCCTACTCGACTCTTACTGTGCCACAGATTTTTCTGAAAAATTCATACAATGGAAAAAAGATTTTCAGATACAAATGGGTTATCTATCAAACTTCAAGTCTTTTCAACATTTGTAGTGACAACAAAACACAACAACACACAACACACGTTCAAACATTGTCCATAATCTCGTAAAACACTACCTCAATGCAAAACACGCGCTTTTTCTTTTAGGTTAATAGCAATTTGGTTTCAAAACAATTATAGTTGATATAAAATTTAGTTCTGTATGCTTCTACGAAAGCTTTAAACTCTTTAATTTTTCGGATACAGTAAACAATGTTACTAGTTTTTTTCTATAATATTTCATACGAAATATCGGTCAAAGAAAATTTTGCTGAAAATGTATTTATCACCTAGATTACGTAATCTGAATAGGATCTAATAGAAGTAATTAGATCCTCATTTTCATTAAGGCATACAACTGAGTTCTCTTTTGCCAATGTGTAGATAGTATTGTAATGGACATACAATTATACTACATTAAAAAAAATCAAATAAATGACCTATTCGTATTACATCAGGTTTTAACCTCAAAATTATTTATCAATGCGTTTCCATAATTGGATACTAATTTTACTTTTTGTAGTGAACAGATTTGTTTCATTATCGTCGTTAGATATTTTGTAAATGCTATTTAATAAGCATTTAATAGGTATACGCTTTGGAGACGCTTGCACGATTATTTGTTGCAGCAGGATGGGTGGCACGAAACCAATTTTCCTGATGCTGCTTTTCGGCCAGCTGTCCGCACTTCCGGACACGATCCGCATCGGTAAGTATCATTATTATATTTACCCGCGTTCACGGCGGCGCCGGCCAGGGACGCTCTTTTACAAAAACACTTTGACAGAGGTCTATCTTGTTTTTGGATGCAAATACACAAATGTTTGTATACGCGTGTGGCATATTTGATTCTGAATCCTTTAAGGCTATACTTTCTGTATAGTATTGGCATAATATTGGTATTATATTATTACGACATTCTAATGATTTTTTGTTAGTATGTAAATAACATATTTCATGTAGTTAAGTTTAAATCTGACATCGGCTCATCCACTGAAGCTTGTGATGTAATAATACATTTATAGTTAATTTGGGGAAAAAATTACTACAACTTCAAATTACTTACTATTATTGAGTTATATTATGTTCGAATAGCATTAGACTATGTTTAAGACTCAATTTTATAAAGTAATGTTAACGTTTAATGATACGTTTTTAAATTTAAAATATTTTCTTCATACAAAATAATTTTTAATTTACTTTTAACGGTCTGTTAATTTATATGACTATGATTGATGAATTTCGATTTAACTCTACAAAAAGAAGCTATAGTTACTTCTTACGAACTTAATACTTGACACTTCAAAATAACCTCTTATTGTCCAGGCGGGCTGTTCCACCCCGAGGACGACAAGCAGGAAGTGGCGTTCAGGTACGCGGTGGAGCGCGTCAACGCCGACAGAGCGGTGCTGCCGCGCTCCAAGCTGCTGGCTCAGGTCGAGACTATCTCGCCTCAGGACAGTTTCCATGCTTCTAAAAGAGGTGGTATCGATTACACGCTTCTAGATTTATGTTTAGTGTTCCAAATGGATATTATATATTGAAAAGATGTAAATAAATATCGAAGAAAACACATCAAAGTTGCGATAGGTTAGATAAAATGTTCTAATTATAGTTTTTTATATCTTTCAGGAGTATTTTTTGTTGAGTGATATTGTATTAATTGAGTAATTGATACTAAAGTTTTTTTATAGGATGGTATACATTATGTTAAAATATATAACTATATATAAGAGCTCGCCAATCCGATTCACACCTATTTGTTTCATTTTTTTTAATATTATTTATGAATTGAAATGAAAAAAAATATTTCATTTAAAAGACGCTTGCCTACAACATATATTCATATGCAACACAACGCTGAGCCTCGTATCTGCTCTTCCACTATGAATCTCTAGCGAACTTGATTCGTGATGATTGAAGATATCGAATACCTAAACGAATGTTAGTATTTTGTTTAGAAAACTAACAAAATCTAAGTCTAGTTACTCTGCTGGTTTTAATCAGCTCTGATTTCTACGTATGTTTAGTGCCGTACCGGCACATCCTCAGGGGTTTTATCCACCTAGCAGTTACATATACCTAGGTGTCAAAAGTATTAAAACTATCAACAATTGTGCCCCCGAATACCAGCATGATAATCGTCTAAGCATTGTATGTATATTTTGATTAATATGTAGGAATATAAGTTTCCGAGTTGTAACACAAATATGTGTAAATACAACATTTCAATCTTCTCCGAAACTTCTAAGCCAAAAATCCCGAAATAATGTGTATATTCAGAGAATCTGGTAGTTAATAGATGGCCACTGCGGAAAAAAATAAAACCCAACTCCCAGATGCTTATCGCTACCGAAGGAGATAAACAAGTCTACTAACTTTTTTATTTCTTCGCAGATATTCATCATCCATAATGTGAAAACGTACTACCGTTTGCTTGTGGCTCCGCTGAGGCGAACCTTGATACGATTTTGATCTTTATTAAAACCTCAATCCTAAGCCTGTTACTGAATCCCGTACATGATGTTCACAATCAAACAAATAATTTGATGTTCACACCACGAATTTCATTACACAAAAAAGTACCATGATGTAATTTTTTTTGACAAATCGCGCAAACACAATTAGTTAAAAAAAAAGTGATACTGTGAAATTCCCTACAAATTAATCTAATACTTTTTCGAAAACAAATAAGTTCAAATGACGTATCCGTAATTCGTAATTATTTGACAATGCCATCACATTGAATTCAACATCGCGGCCGGATACAACATTTTCAGGAAACGCATGATCGTCGTATTCCACGGGCCACGCCACTGATCTTCATTTCATTCTCGATTTCAAATGCTCTCCTGGGTGCTCCTGCTTTTCCTCACACCCTTCTAGAAAAAGCGGTCGAGGGACCTTCATTAGAAACAAAGCTTTTGCGAATAAATAATGCAAAGACAGGAATACTGTCAAAGATTTACATTCAATATAATCAAAATAGTGTAATAGAAATTGCGTAAATAAAATACTTAAGAATAAATTTCAATAGATAAAGAGAAAGATAAAGAGAGAAAGGTGCTCAGAGGAGGTATAACGATTGCTAGTTACGTTACGATTTCTGCCCGTCAACTTCCACCGCAAACCGCATTAAGGAACTTCGTTTCAATGTCTCCCTTACTTCTCGCCGTGTAAATTCTTATCTCTCTAGACCAGTCCTATATTCTCTGAACAATACGATTAAATAAAAGTGTCTAACAAAACAAAATATAAGTAATGATTATTAAACATTACATATATTTTTTTTTTGCATACACATAGCATATGTATGCATTTCATATCAGGTTTAATTTCGTTCAAAATTGCCAAAGTTACTGTTGAATTATAAGAAAGGATGCAGGTAAACAGCCAGACAGATAATATTCAAACACTTCAATCTGATGTATTAAATTGCGAGAGGGTACGTCTAAGAAGTGAGGAAATTAAACCTGACAAACCAAGCCATGAAACAAAACATTGTGACGATATCCGCATAGCTTCTCACAGTTAAATGTATACTTCGGTTTAATTTTCAGGACGAAGATTGAACATAACATATTGGAAATATATTTTTATTTTATGAGCCATAAATATTTTTACATAAAAAAGACCATTACGTGAACGACACATGTTTCATTGATTTACCTGCCTGTACCTACCTGCGATGCCCGTCTACAAAAGCTTCAAACGAACATGACTACAAAAATATTCCTACAGATTTAAACGGACGTACATGGTTTATTATAAATAGACAAAGTACTAACGGGATGATTTTTTGCGATACACAACCCGAATCCTTGTAGGTACATGCTGTTTCGAATAAAAAAAATAACCAGTTTTTCCATTGATGCTAGGTTGTTAAAAATTATTCGTTATAACAACTAAAACATCTAATAATTCTTAATTAACTCAAACATTTTATGACTCATATATATGAATAATTCAAGCATGTCCATTAATTTCTCTTGTAATGGAAATCTAATAATTTTCATTAACTGTTTAAGATACAATTCCAATCGATGTTCTGTTACAGCTACATTAATCATAGAAATACCTATTTGATGGAGCGTGAGTTTAATATTTGATTTCTATTTCATTGCGAAATTATTGTATTGCAATAATACTACTGTTTAACGTCTATTTTACGACAAATTAATTGTTATTGCTCTTTGCTGTTAGCTAAGGCCCTGTTAAGTGTTAAATCTATACTATCTAATAAGTGTCCAGTTTTCATAAAAAGCTACGCTTATTAAATGTTTATAAGTTAACGTCTTCGTTCTCGAAAACTATTGTTTTTTTTTTATTTTTTTTTTTTTTGGAATTCATATTAAAAGAATGTACAAGAAAGAGTAATTATTTCTTGAATCATGAAAAATATTATTCCCACATTGAGTAAACTTTTTTTTTTTCAACTTTTTTTTCTAAACAGCTTTCCAGTTTCCGTACTTGTAATCTTAAAAAAGAACTTCATTAAGGTCTCTCCCGTATCTCTATTTCACATTCGTTTCTCTGAGGACATTTATATTAACTATATGACAGTTATCTTCCTTGAAATAAAACATTATAGAGATAATTTACTAGCATCATCTATTCCGAATTTAAGAATTGCTCAATTAAAATGCTGGCTTTTTAAAAAAGAAGACAAAAGATTTCTTTTGCTTATAATAACACCTTTTGCATTCGAATTTCGTTCGCATATTGTAAAAATTAAGCACAAAATATTTCAATAATCCGTGATAACAAATTAGAACATCTTTATTCAAGAAAAATTGGTCCACTCCATAATGGAGTCCTGAACCCAACTCTTAGTGGTTGAGCATAGCATAACAAACACGAAAGTAGAATCAATGAAGTAAAATACCACCCTGGCGTGCAATATTTTTGCAAGATATGAGAATAAAGATGTACAAAATCGGCGTTGCTTGAAAGAATATGTCGTTAATAGAGTTTGGTGATTTCAAAAGTTGGTTTTAGGTGATTTGACCTTCTTGGAAGAGATGAAGACAGTGAATTGGCAAAAGGAATCTTTGAAATGAATGTATGCGACGGAAAGGTAAACTTACACTGCCCTAGAAAATCTTATGCAAATAGATCTCGTTCACGACCAAATGTTAAGGTTCTAAAAGCGACGAGCTTACAGGAAATGAGTGATGAATGTCGGTGAAGTATGAAAGGTGTGTACGGTAAGATCGCACCAAATATAAATCAATACTGATTCTCTGTATATCCTCTATTAAATAGGCTATAGATTATAACGAATTAAAAAATGAATGAAAATTGCTTTGTTAATTTTATTTTGATCGACGCACTTATTAAAGGTAAATGTAACATACAGCTTTAGAAGGTATTGAATCAATTTCACTATTGATTTACTATTATTGTAGGCTTTCGTATAAAAAATACATTTTTATAGTAATGCTATTCGTTTTTGTATGGAATAAATTGATAGCTTTTTTATTTAAAGAACCTTTAATTGAAATACATTTAATGGAGAGATCTTTTGCCCAGTGTGCCATCTTCTCCGGAGTGGGGTAGCAGCCATTTCCGGGCCCCAGTCGGCACCAGCGGCGGCCCATGTCCAGTCCATATGCGATACCATGGAACTGCCACATTTGGAGACCAGATGGGACTACCGTACCCGAAGGGAGTCGTGTCTAGTCAACCTGTATCCACATCCTGCTGCACTAAGTAGAGTGAGTAGTACATCGATTAGGGCGACGAAGTACCCAACTGTGTTGGTAAGGCCAAGTGATGATGTGAGAACTAGATTCACAATGCACTTTTACACAAATTTCGCTCTACATCGTGACTCTTAGCTTCCAGCAACATTTCACTACCGCGATTGTAAATGTAGATTAAGTGTACTTAATTAGCATTCCATTAAAATTCAAAATTTTAAATCATAACAAAATCTTTTTGTTGTGCTGTTTATATCTGGCTAGTTTTGATACCATTATATAAACGACATTAAAAAAAAAACAAAGTAAAAACGGTGTCCTGTTATTTTTCTATTGTTTTTCTGTCTACCAAAATGAGAGAATTTAACGTAGAAACTCTATACATTTTGGAATTTTAGTACAAAAAAGAAAGGAAAATGCAACACGTGGTGCGAAAACAAGTTATCACGTTTATGAACTTAATGCAATGTCGGTAAAAATAGCACGAAACTAGTTCGATTCTTTATTAAAACGTTATGAAACCTAACCGTTTTTGAAAAGATTGATCACTGGTATTGAAAATGTATTACCTACGACAAGAACTTGAAACGTTTGCGTTTTGATCACGAAAAAATCGTGATCAAAACCTGGATTAACTCGCAATAAATTGATGCTATGTGTATGGTGGGATTGGAACGGCATTATTCGTTTTGAGCTTCTGTAGAAAAATTTTTCCCATCTGTAGCCGGGAAAAAATTTCAATTCAGATCTTTACTGCGATCAACTGACAAGGCTTAAGCAAGAAGTACAGAAAAAGCAGCCTAAATTGATCAATAGAAAGGATTAGTGATAACGCCAGACTACACACATCTTTTGCCACGCAAATATTGAGTTTGGTTGGGAAGTGCTCATGCAGCCACCATATAGCCCTGTTCTTGCACCTTCAGATTTTTATTTATTTCGGTCTCTTCAGAATTCTTTAACTAGTGTTAGGTTAACACTAGTTAAGAGAAGACTGTCAAAACTTCTTGTGACAGTTTTTTGAACAGAAGTTCTTCAGTAAAATTTCTTCATCAATAGGATTATATCACTACCGACAAAATGACAACAAGTTGTTTAACAAAATCGCTTATATATTCTAATCAAATTTAAATAAAATATGATGACAAATTATCTTGAATTTGTGTACAAAATACGAAAAAACTTTTGCCCCGACTTAATATTTACATACAATTTACATCAAACCATTGTATCTGTAACCAATTTTCGTAGACGTTTCCATTTACTCAATATAGCCTTTTCTCCTTTCAACTTTTAATAGCGTTCGCTTTAATTTTTCTTGCTTTTATTGCTTTCTCATTTACGCTTATACCCTTAAAAATATAAGATGCATACAGAAATGTCTCAAACTAAATTAAATAAATTTTTATTGTAAAATTACTAATAAACTCAACCCGTTTGTATTTTATCACAACACCCCATTCACATTTTTTCTATAACATAACCTGTTGTGAATTGCGAACATTGACGCATCAAGACTTATAAAAGTTCAAAACCAATTACCGATATTTGAAATATTTGTACGCCGTACCATACAGACCCAGCGCACACGACGCCGCGTTTACGCAGGGCTTTGTCCAATATTGGATGCCGATCTCAGACTAATAGCTTCTTTGGTCTCGTGCAAACAAACAGAAATAATAGATACATTATACTCAACCTATATCCCTTACAACTGTTATGGAATAGTATAAGAGACTTCGAATATTCTATGATTAACTCTCACTAAAACTAACATCGGTATTTTCCCAGAGCTTACGAGTTACGTAAGTAACCAAAGCTTTTAAAACACGGAAGCTTTGTGCGAGAATTTAAAACAAATTTGTCACATTTTCTACCATGGCGTCTTATAGTTAGCCGGGGCGCGTAAGACGCCTGAGGCGCTAATTAGCCCCCATTAAACCGCGTTAAATTAATATTCTCGAGCACGCCAAACAATTACGTCTTTAGAGCGTGAAGCACATATTAGCAGCGTAGAACGAAAATCCCTAATTTCATAACACTCGCACGGTGTAGACTTTGCAAATGGAATTCGTAAAATGGGATTGTATAAGACGCACATTATTAGTATATGCTGTAATGCGCCGAACATTATTAAATTACAACTTTTATGACAATGTATCATTTAATATTATTATGCTTATAATACGTATAAATATACCCCAGGACTTCCGATTCCCACTGTAAAAGGATTCCAACACTTTACAGTTACTCAAAAAAAATGTTTTTCAATGTATTATACATTTGTAACTATAACTGTTATTATACTATCAACATGATTTTTGAAAAATACCACATCAAATACGATGTAGCTGTACCACGTGTCTGTCGCAGGCGTACGTGGATTTAGTGAGGGTGTGGGGCTGGAAGTCGTTCACGATCGTCTACGAGAACAGCGACGGCCTGGTGCGCCTGCAGGAGCTGCTCAGGCACACGGGAACTGCCCGTGTCGGTGCAGCTACCCGACTCTCACGATTACAGGTAAAAATTTCAATAGATCATTTATTCAATAAGATATATTAGATAAAATCTTTATCTAATATATACTTTAGCACCAAAATATAGATCAAACTCACAGCTAATATAGTAGAACATACATATTTAAATTAATTAGAAAAGTACATAGCTTTAGTATGTAGTCATACATATAGTCCCATGCGATTATTTAGTATATAAGTCACATATATACTTAATGATTTTCTTCACTACTAGATATGAAATGCATATAATACCTTGCCCTTTGAAAAATTTTAAAGTGTGTCCATGATTTTTGCCATGAAATTAGCAAAGTTCCATTTAATTGTTTGAGAAATGTTATTTACGCCCGAAAAACATGAAAATACTATGATGTCCAATTAAAAAGTCTTACAAGAAAACTCCCCGCATCGTATGTTCATTTATTGCATAAAACCAAATACAAGTGTTTTTCAATTTTAATAGACTTTACTTTTGACATATATTTTTAACAGTTTTTATATAAGAATTATTTTTAAATAAAATTATACTCTTTCAACATAATACGACATAAAAGTTATGAAAGTACTTATTCGGAAAAAAAAGCACCAAAATTAGGTACAAGAGCTTTCAGCTTTAACTCTTGAAGTATGAAAACCTTTTTCTCAACCACCAAACTTTATAGTGTTTACGTTTATGCTTACGTACTTCAACAGAATCCACATCAATTTTAGTGGATATTTTGATTGCGTGATCTAAAAATCACATGTGTTTATTCTGTGACAGGCCCCTGCTAAAACAAATCAAGAACTCCGCCGAGTCGCACATAGTGCTGGATTGCGCCACGGAGAGGATCAGGGATGTCCTGCAGCAGGCGCAGCAGATCGGAATGATGTCCGACTACCACAGTTACTTGATCACTTCCCTGGTTAGTAGAATTAATATTATTGTTTAATTTACAATTTAAATATTTTTTTATTAACTTATTTCTGCAATATTGTGAAATTGTGAAGATCAAATGATTTTTGTGGATGTTTTAAGACTTGACTTTTGGGAATGTACATTTATTTCACGATATCCCATTTTTAATCTATTTTATGATCAAGATGAATGTGATTTTATCTCGCACACCTTCTCATTTCTCGAAACTATCACGAACGATCTCCGATAAAAAAAAACAAATAAATTTAAAATATTATCCAAGGGATTTCAGCTAAAAACTTGTATGTATTATGTAAATTTGATAATATCATATATAATTATTTCGGGCTTACTATAGCGGTTTTTGCTTTCATTTATATTTTTACGTTTATTTATCTTAAGTTTGTTATCGCTATGAAAAATGTCTGATTTATCGTCCCCTAGGATCTTCACAGCGTCGATCTAGAAGAGTTCAAATACGGCGGCACAAATATTACGGCGTTCCGCCTCCTGGACCCAGAAAGGGCCGACGTGCAGAGAGTGATACGCGACTGGGTGTACGGGGAGGCGAGACTTGGCCGCAAATTGCAATTGGGGCACAGCTCTTCGAAGGTATTGCGATCGACCGCTTGTCCTCCCGTCTGTTTGTCACATTTTCTTCGACTATTCATTTTAAAGTGTTTTACTTTCTGTGAAAAACGAGACACTTTTTCCTGAATAGTAACCTTGTTGCCGAAACATTCGTTAACAGCCACTTATACCACAACTCGCACTCGGCCAGTATGGAAGGCTTATGGTTCAGGCACCTCGAGTGGAAACAAAAAGATTCTGGGAAAGGTATTGCTGCGCAGTAAGGTTATTGAAAAATACCTTTTTCATAAATTATAACTTTTCATATGTACTGTTTGCATGATGTTAAATGGAGTACTTAAATAAGCACTGACATGATGCTTCTGTCACAAGTTTTAATATCATATAATATGATGAAAATATTTTAAATGAGGGAAACTACGTCTAAGTCACCAAATTACGCAATATTTATGTAGACAAAAGAAACACACACAGCGCTTTATCCTTATGAAGAATTTTACGACGCGGGCCGGCGCCGTGACGTAACCGAGCCATTGCCGTTATGCGAGGGTACATCAAACAACTTTACGAAAGTGCTCTCGGACTTGACAAAGAAACTTTTACATTGTCATTGTCCGTATCCGCGACATGTCCGTATGTCAAACGGGAGAAGGAGGATTCATCGTCCCTTTTAGCGTCTCAACAATATTTTTAGAATAATGTCTCGATAACCTTATTTTTATTGGAAGTTCGATAAAGGTGGATTCTACAGAGAAGAGAAAATGCCGTTTTTCCTATAAGATTCTTTCTTTATGGATATATAAACCGTATAATATTCTTATCCAAAATAAGTAATCTTTTGTACCTACGGATATTATATTTCTTATAATAGATTTATGTAAAAAAACATTTTTTTTTTTAAATAATAATGATCACAATTTTCGTCGTTAAAATGGCACATCATTTTATTCATAAGTTACATCCTTCGTATAATGAGTTTTATTCGACCGTTCTCTCCTTTTATTGCGCCCTACCGGGTTCAGAGCCAGACTTTATCAAAGGCAATACTCCTTTATTCGCTCTGAAATCGGCCGCAAACATACACGGAAATCTTCTTAATGTAACGACGAAGTCGGGCTATTTGTGCGGATGAGTCTAACTGTGATTATTTGTTTTGCAGGAGAACATGACGTTCATAAAGGTAGGTATCGCGAGTCGTTCGGCGGTTAAATTTAAGGGGCCTAGTGGAGCTAAACGTGAGGTTTTTAATAATGAAAAGTAAATAATGCGCTGCAGGAAAACCGGATAAATTTTTTTATTGAAAGTACTTATATGTATATTTTACACAGTTTTCATAATATACCTACATCAATTCGCACCATATTAATGACACTCTTAAAAAATATTCAATCGATATGAATAATATACTAAAACACACGCAAACAATCTATTGGGGGACATAAAATCTATTAGGAGAAGCATATTTTAAAATACATTTCATTTTATTGCAACATCATTTTAAAATCTCAAGCTTAAATTTGTTAATATATTTAATTTTGTGTTACAAGTGCATAGGTTTTTTATTACCCAATATACAGCTTACGCGTGTGTATTTTAACAGTCTCTAAACACCATTGCCGGCTGTCGCTCTGATGCCAGGTGTTTATCAGACGTATTTGGGGCGTGCGTGTGCGGCGTACGCCTCATTTGTGTCCGCGTATGCCTCAATCCGTCAAGGTCGTTAGCTCCGCTAGGCGCCTTAATGTTGCGCTATATCGTATCGTCGAGTCAGCGTCGTTGACTACGTTCTCGCCTCGCGCAGACAGAGACGGCGCTCATGTACGACGCGGTGCATTTGTTCGCGAAAGCTTTGCACGACCTAGATACGTCGCAGCAGATAGACATCCGGCCGCTGTCCTGCGAATCGGAAGACACTTGGCCCCACGGCTACAGCCTCATTAATTACATGAAAATTGTAAGTAATGCAGCCCGAATAATACTAAATTATTAAGACGTTAGAATTAAAAATAGTCATGAGTCTAAACTCGTTAGGATATTATGCCCTATAATTTTAAAGTATTTTCGTAAAAAAAAAATGGTAAAACAAAAAAAAGTTACAAGAAAATCATTTATGTAATTGCCTTAAAAAATATGTGTTTGTGGAATTTTATCACCGAGATTTTTTTTTTGTTTTGTACTAGAAATTACTATTTTTAACATAACAATTTTAGGTAATTACATTTTAGAAGTAGTTATCGATTAATGCACAATAATATATATAAAAAATAATGTTTATGTACAATACGAAACAGAAATAAAAATATGAATAAAACATTATTTGGTTTTTATGAAACACTCGCCAAAATAAAAAGCCACATCTGTAACAAAATACATTTTTCACAAGCAAAATCCGAAAGAACCCTAAAACTCGTTAAATCTTCAAACCTCCCGCTTCGAGTTCATTTCGCATTCAACGCCCCTTCGCAGAGAACAACAGTGTAATCCTGTTTTATTTTTGCGAACAGGTAGAGATGAAGGGCCTAACGGGCGTTATAAAGTTCGATCATCAAGGCTTCAGGAGCGACTTCACGCTCGACATTATCGAGCTGACGAGGGACGGCCTCTATAAGACCGGGACGTGGAACTCGTCCGAGGGCGTCAACTATACCAGGTCTTACGGTGAAAATCAGAGGCATATCGTGGAGATACTACAGAACAAGACATTGATCGTCACGACGATACTGGTGAGTTGATTTTGCCGACATTCAAAGATATGCATTTTTGAACCTAAATCTTTCTATATAGATAAAACCATTTCATCAAAAACTTTCCGATGATTTAAAAGTCAAATTTAATTTATCTTCGTTGCGGGTTTCCGGTTTTTTTCTTAAAAAAAGTTAAAGTATGTTAGCTCAAACCCGCGACTAGAGTTTACTCTGAAAACTATTTACCTGGAAAATAAACAACAAACAAAAGGGGTAAATAAACGCATATAATACTGAAAGCATGTATATACTTTTATTTAAATGGATGTGATGAAATCTATTATATACATCATGTTATGAAATAAAAATCTGAATGTCTTATATAACAACTCCCTGATACTCCACATTGGATGATACATTGATAAATACTATAAACATAAAAAGCTTAACTTATTTGCTATAAAAATAAAACACCTGTAACTCTGCATTGGAAAATATATATTACATTCAGTATAAGATGCGAGAATTGTCGCATGAAGGGGCAACAAAATGATTTCAATTTTTGTTGACGGTCAATTTCGCGCTCCATCTAATTTCTATATACAAAATCGATTCTTAAGGAATAAACTTCACAAATGAAAATTCACCACAAGGTTTCCCGAATTTCAGGCTACATATGTATTTTATTTCACGTGCATTTGAAAGTGATATATTATACAAACTATTAAAATTTCAAACTGAATATTAAAGCATACTATTTTCACATTTAATCAGTCTTTTAAAATTCTTTTTGGCATTTTAATTATTACACTCATGCACCAGTCCTGAAACGAGGAAAACCTTTTTTGATTGAAAAATCAAATGTAATCCTTTTGCGTCTATGCGTTTATAAAGCTCTGTACTGGGGAGGACGTTTATAAATTTTTATAGAGCGGCAATTTGCCGCCATCCATCACTGGGACCCCTTTGTTACCTGCAAGCTTTTGTGGGTATTCAATCTCTATACGCGCCATTAGTCAAAACGTTGTCACAGATGACGTGCGTCGCTGCAACGAAGGCGATTTGATCGATTCACGTGTGACGTGCACAATTTTTAAACTAGAAATAATGCGGTACCATTTTTCGTAGAGCGCTCCGTACTGTATGCGAAAGGAGGCGAGTGAGAAATTGACGGGGAACGCCCAGTTCGAAGGTTACGCGATAGACCTTATCCATGAAATTTCAAAGATCCTCGGATTCAATTACACCTTCAAACTGGCCCCCGACGGCCGCTACGGCTCCTACAACCGCGAAACTAGAGAATGGGACGGGATGATACGGGAGCTGCTGGAACAAAGAGCAGATCTCGCTATCGCCGACCTCACCATAACCTACGACAGGTATGTTAAGAGAATTTCTATTCAAAGAACCCTCATGGCAATTTTAGCAGTTCACTAAAAAGACTCTCCGGATCCTGATTAACTGAATAGATTCTACAGGAAATACTAAATGTTAGGTCGATCTTACTCAAAAAGATTTTTACGAATAAAACTCTTGGCAACGGTTGAACTTTCAGGCCAGACCTAACACTTTCCGAATTTTTTTTTGAGCTGGGAAAATACTAAAATACGCTTTCGGGTCAATCAGTTTTTTCAACTCAAAACTTACTTCCAAAATTGTTATTTTTCAAATATTTTATCATAGACGTTTTTGAATGAAGTAAGCAATTTGAAAGGGACTCACTGTATTAAACGTAGTTTTATGAGCTCAAAATTTACATTTCAAATATAGATCTGTCGAAAAGCTAGAAGTTATTTTGAAAACTATTTTTTTCTACTTTTCGATAACGATATGATATCTTTTGATGATTTCAATAGATAAAGAGGTGAAATTAGATTTATTTTAAGAAATAGATACTTACAAAATTGCGAAAATGATTAAAATCAGAGGACTCTTAAATAAAATTTTTTACTGATAGTGGATTACACACTGGAATTATAAAATTACCTTTATCGAGTTTGCGTTTTCAAAGAAATGGGATATATTACCCAGCTATAACCCTGTATAATCCTGTACCCCCGCATATTTTAGTTTACTTTTTTTCTATATACTTAACTTACATTATTAAACACATATTGGATAGTGATTTATTTAATTGCAAACATATGATTGCTCCGGCGGCGTTCTGATTAAAGATGGCAGCGTTTTTCCTTTGCCTCAACATATTTATAGTCCCTCTCACACTCGCTTCGGGAGCTTTAAGAGTGTAAATGTAAAAAGGCGGGCACACGTTTCTGTCGTTTAATCACTGTCAGAGTGTTGCCAGCAGCAATGAATTAAAGCTAATAATTATAACATAAAACACACGGAAAAAACTCATTTAAATTAAAAAACAATATAAGCCTTTTTTTTATCGTATACAGAAAATTTTAAATTTTATAAAAACTTTCAATTTGCGTTCGCTGTATATGAGATTGTTAGATTTTATTGCTATAAGAAACTTCAATCTGCGTTCGCCGTGTACAAGATTGTTATATTTTATTTTTATTAAAAACTTCAAGCTGCGTTCGCCGTGTAGGGACATTGTTAGATTTTATTGCCATAAAAAACCTCAAGCTGCGTTCGCTGTCAATGAGATTGTTAGATCTTATTGCTATTAAAAACCTCAAGCTGCGTTCGCTGGCAATGAGAGTGTTAGATTTTATTGCTATAAGAAACTTCAATCTGCATTTGCCATACACGGAGATTGTTTGACTTTATTATTGTAAAAGACTCAAAGCTGCGTTCTTCGTATACAAGATTGTTTTATTTTATACTTATTAAAAACTTAAAGGTGCGTTCGCCGTGTAGAGAGATTGTTAGATTTTATTGCTATAAGAAATTTAAAGCTGCGTACTGTTAAAAAAAGGACTTGAAACGCAAAATTAATTTAAAAAAGTAGCTTTTTTAAAAGTCAGTTTAAAAGAAGACGGCCGTTTTTAAAGCTAGGTTTGTTATTACTACGTTACGATGAAATTCTTTACCAAGATTGTGTATTTTACCGTATCTCATGTAATAAACTATTTGGATTATAATATTTAAAGCAGATGTACTGTGAATAAAACTGATTACACATTGAAATCGATCAGTGCAATAAGATGAAAATTATAAAAAAAAGTTTTCATAATCGTTTTATGATTTAAATTTATAAGCTAAGATTTTGCTTCAAGCTTACACACACACACACACACACAGAGAGAGAGAGAGAGAGAGAGAGAGGGAGAGAGAGAGAAATACAATACACATGCACTCATTACACGCGCCCACGCGAACGTCCCCAAAGGGACGTTGGTATGTGTACGCGTGAATAGTGAAAAACCTTTTTGGACCCAAAACGTCGTTAACTAATGAAATTTCAATTTTCAAAAATTAGATAAAAACTGACTTCCCTATTAAAAAAAATGTATATAATTATGTTACGTCTTAGAATCACAGAACTCGCGCTATTACACTACACGAATAACATACATCTTAAAAAATAAATAGCACGTACGAAACAAAAACCCATTCACTACAAATATATGTAGATAATGTTTCTAACACATTGAATTAACCCGTTGTTCAGGGAGCAAGTGGTCGACTTCACGATGCCCTTCATGAACCTCGGCATCTCCGTATTATACCGTAAGCCGATTAAACAGCCCCCGAACCTGTTTTCGTTCCTGTCCCCTTTATCTCTGGACGTATGGATTTATATGGCGACGGCTTACTTGGGCGTCTCTGTTCTATTGTTCATATTGGCGAGGTAAGTGGACCCTTAGAAACGTTTAGTTGATTATACTGCCTTTTACTATGTAAATAACTTTAACTACTGTTTTCAATACCTCAAAAACGTCTTTTATTTGTATGCACTTTAAATAAAAACAAGATATAAATGCTCCATCTTTTCAAAATTACAGTAATCGTAGTTGGAATTGAATTTTTATTATTTTATTTTAAAACGATATATCGTAAATTGATTGAAATAACAAATGATATAACACTGTAAAAGGTAAATTCAACTCCACTAATCAAATATTATATTTTTCTCAGTTTATATTTGCGTAATATTATCCCTAAATTTGGATTCAATAGGTTTACTCCATACGAATGGCATCAAACACGATCGGCCGATGGTGAAAACATGGAAAACATTTTTTCACTTTCCAATTGCTTGTGGTTCGCGATCGGATCTCTCATGCAGCAGAGTTGTGATTTTCTACCCAAGTAAGAAATTCTAGATTGTCAAAATGGGCTTAGTGTTAGATCTTTGCTTCAGGTTTGATATATTAAAAAACTGAAGCGTAGATTTAGAAGAAGATGGGAAGTCATAGTGAACTCGGCGCAAGTCTACAAATGGTGAATTGGTGAAACATCCCAGATGTAAAGGAGGTTATAAACTCCCTGTTTTGGGCACAGGTTCAGCCCGTACGAGTGGGACAGCCCCCGCACGTGTCTCGACGAGGGCCCCGTGATGGAGAATCAGTTCACCTTGTTGAACTCGCTGTGGTTCACTATCGGATCATTGATGCAGCAAGGTTCGGATATCGCACCGAAGTAAGTTCAATTCGCAGGGAACCTTCAACCGATGGCTACAATTCCAGTTGGAAGATAAAATGCCAAAAATTGTCAAATTGGACATCTAAATTCTTAATAAAATACGAGCGCAATCCAGAACTGAGAGTCGATCGAAATGCAAAACGATATTGGTTGAATAAAAGAAATGTGTGGCTCAATCCACGCGGAAATGTAGCCCTCTGTTCCGCGGCTTTGATGAACCACCCCCTTTTCACTAATTAGCATCAAAGCGACCACGGCCCTTTGTAAAGTTGAAGCATCGGTAGTTTTCTCGATCGAATAACATAGAGCCACGTCAGCAATTTCAAATAGTTTTCGACACACCATAGACTAAGTTCAAACAATGTAGCTTAGTGGCTGGCCGAAAACCTGATTGGGTCTAAAATATAGAAGTTTTTTGCACTCGGTCGTTGCTTGTGTAGTATCCCTGGCTTGCTGCATCAAAGTTATTTTATGTAGTAAATAAGTAATTTCAAAATTGATCATTTTATTTAATTTAATACTTAAGTTAGATACAATTATTACATCACAAAAAAAAGGCAATAGTTACAAAAATCACTGTACACTTAGTGCTATTTAATGAATTTTATTTTCCAAGTATTGTTCTAAGCCTGAGTTCCATAAGAATTCACAGACCAAACATACTTGTTATTTCTGCAAGATTTTGAAAGTGTTACGTTTGATTTGATAAGTATTAAGTACACAGCTAGACATAGCATCTTATATTTGTAAATGTATATAGTTATAATATTTCACCTAAACAATTTTTCTTCTCAACTCCTAACCTCAAACGATCGCTCGCAGAGCGGTATCGACGCGGATGGTCGCCGGCATGTGGTGGTTCTTCACTCTGATCATGATCTCCTCGTACACGGCCAATCTCGCCGCGTTTCTTACCGTCGAACGCATGGACTCGCCGATAGAAAGCGCCGAGGATTTAGCGAAGCAAACCAAAATCAAATATGGCGCTCTCAAAGGAGGTTCAACGGCGGCATTCTTCAGGGTGACTTTTATAATAGCATAATAATATTATAGATTTATGCTACCTTTCGCTCGCGGATCCGCCCGCATGGACATAGAATGTAATTCTTTACCTTTTACGTCTTCCGATCACACTGTCAATCATGATCCTGATCCCATGTTCGCTCCCGATATCAGTCCTGATCTCGAAAGGAATGCAATTCCGATTCACTTCTCCATTATAATCCGGTTGCATTCCTGAATCTATTCCGATCAAATCATCTCAGATGAACGTATACTCTTATTCTGAAACATGTACTGCCGCTAAACAATAATATTATGAAACAATTCCATTCGTAGTCCTGCCCACGATTCTAATCCCGGGATGGGTCTTGATCCCGCCTTGTATATTCCTGTTAGCAATAACCAATTGTATAACAAAGTAATAGATTTGTTTTATATTTTCACATAATACTACACAATCTGGCCTGCTAACATATTGCCATACTAAATCACCAAGGAAACTTTGGTCGTACGATTGTATTAATTTAATAAACTAAAATAAATTTAATTTCTCCCCTTATAACCCTGTACATGGTAAGCGAGGTATCAGCGCAGGGCCAGCGGTAAACTATGTGTAGTTTCACGCAACTAAGGTCGCGTAAAAGGCGTTTTCAGAATCTATAAAATAAATTTATTCAAGACCCGTTATTCTTTAGCTACAGTATTTGGGCAATGCCAGTCTACAAAATAAGTAAGCCTCTAAACATCTTTACGAAAATTGATCACGACCGATTTTTATATGCAGATGTACATAAACATATTATAATGTCTCTTGTATATAGAATTATTGTTCATATTTCTATACAAAAACATTATATACAAACAAAATCATTTGCCCGCATGGAAACGAGTAAGATCTCCTTTGTGATTTATTTCTGAGTATATGTTTTTTTTTTATATTGTCATTATTTTAGGATTCAAATTTCTCAACATATCAACGCATGTGGTCGTTCATGGAATCGGCTCGTCCAACAGTTTTTACGAGTAGCAACAAGGAAGGTGAAGAACGTGTGATGCGAGGGAAAGGCGCATACGCATACCTAATGGAGTCGACCACCATCGAATACGTGGTGGAGCGAAACTGCGATCTCACCCAAGTGGGAGGGATGCTCGATTCCAAAGGATACGGGATAGCGATGCCACCGAGTTAGTTATTTTCTCTTACAGCCTAATAAAACATTTTACGATGTATCACTGATATAAAATCCTCTAATAATCCATTATTTTACACCGTTCATTTGTAATAGTTACGATTCTGCCCGTTATATCTATTATCTGATAAATATGTAATTCTGTGTTTATAATAGATTACAAATATAGTAATCCTACAATTATAATCTATTTTTTAAAACCTCTGTAACACTTCAAAATATCAGAACTTTTTCTACAAATTGTAGCATAAACTTAAGGAAATAAATAAAAACTTTATAAAATAGCAAGCTGAAAAGATGTATTACACGTAGAACATCATATGTTTTTCCTTATACTGCGTCAATATTACAGCTAATGCCTACAGTTGGGATTAAGTAAAATAAATATATCCATACATATTTTTTAAAGGCGCGAAAAGTCTCGAAGTTAACATTAAGTTAACTTTGAGTTTCCCTACCTTACATTGTAGGACCGCCATATTTTTTCTAAAGTGATGAATAGGACAAGTTACATTTTTTTACGCATTTGAAAAAAATTGTCAGAATATTAGTTGTCCATCTCAAAAAACCTAAATGATTTCAGGACACGTGATGGGTAAACACAGGCGGTACTTAAGCTTAATTTACCTAATAAAATGCAAACCATTTGAATGTTTGCATTTTTTTGCACATTTCTAGTGGCTTTCTTTGTATTACTATCACCAATCTAACACATAATACACAATACATTACGTCACCTTTATGTATTAATATGATGTGAGTTTATTTTATTGACAATGAGATCGTACCAACACCAATTTTGGTTTCACAGCCAAAGTTTGTGTATCCGTTTCATTTTTGATATTCTATGTTCTGTATATATATATATATCGATGAGGTATCATGATATATACAAATTTTGTCAATATTGTCCAAAAAAAAAATACTATACATGACAATAAATAATATTTAACAATATTGTGCAAAGAAATTACTAGGTATGACAATAAATAATATGTAATAAATATTTTTATAGTAAACTCTAATTAGTCTAACCTTTATTGTTATAGACTCACCGTATAGAACAGCTATTAGCGGAACGGTGTTGAAATTGCAAGAAGAAGGAAAACTGCATATACTTAAGACTAAATGGTGGAAGGAAAAACGTGGTGGTGGATCTTGCAGGGTAATCATTATTATAAAGCAGAAGAATATATAAAATCTACTATTACATTTTTTTGGAATGTTCGTCTATAAATACTTAAAATACTCAATAATACCGACTTTAAGACTTTTAAAATTTGAAAAGAGTTTTTTATTGTATACTTGTAGTTAACAAATGAAATAATAGATAAGTCTCAATTTCACTCAATTTTAGTCAATTTTTAATTTCTAATCGACGTTATTGCATATAAGTATTGATGGATGCCAATGAAGCAAGAAATATAGGCATAGATCGTATCTTATGGAAATCTGTAATCTCTGTCTACCCTTCTGGGAAACAGGCATGAGTGGTATAATAATAACAAATTTTATTGAAGTTTATTAATCGAACCAAGAACACCTACACTTTAACAATACAGGTTGTTAACAAGACAGGTTGTTAATAGTTCTGTTACAAGACTACCTAATTTATTCCCAAATCAACCTCTATTACTAGATAATTATTAGATAGAGCTCGGTGAAATACAGTGTTTCAACAATCCATATAGGATGAAACATCAAAGTCTCCTTCAACGGCCAACGAGCTGGGCTTGGCGAACGTGGGCGGCGTGTTCGTGGTGCTGATGGGCGGCATGGGCGTGGCCTGCGTCATAGCCGTGTGCGAGTTCGTGTGGAAATCGAGGAAGGTGGCCGTCGATGAACGGGTGAGTTTTTTTTATCATTTATCGTGTTATCATATTGTATGTTATCGTATCATTAAATTACTACATAATAAATAATTATTATATGACGATTCAAATTATTTGTCACTATTAGAATATAATAAAGTACTATATTTTATGTTGTTATTAAAAATATGCCTACGGATTCACCGGGACAAAAATACTTTATCAACTCATAAACTTGCACTTAATTTTATTTAATTATTTTGTAAATAATTCTGTCAAATGAGATTATCATAATGTTGATAAAAATCAAATATTTAAAACGTTTAATCACACGAATCTTTTTATAAAATAAGATGCACGATGTATCCATTATCTAATACTATATGTATTAAATTGTGTGTCTTAACTAATACTACTAATGCGAAACTGCATCTGTATTTTGTTCGTGTATTTACGCTTTCAAGTATTAACTATGCAACCGATCGTCATGAAATTTTGCATACACGTTGTCAGAGATACAGGAAAAAAACAAAGGGCACTACTTCATTTCCATTACTTATCGGTTATTCGTAACAGCAATGTTTGAGGAAGGTTCAAGTTCAACCTCGGTCAAACAAATATAGTTTCAGTAGGTGTGTTTTCTGTGTAAAAATATGGATTCCCTGGAATAATTTTATCGGAATTCAGTCGAGGCCAGAAACGGGACTTATATCGAAAGCAAAATCGAAATCAAGATTGCGATCGTTATCGACAGCGTGATAGGTCCATATAAAAGGTTAAACGGTTAGTTTTATCTTCACACTGAGGGAATCGCGGGTGAAAACTAGTGATTACGTTATTTAAAACACTCAAAACTTGGAATAGGAAATGTGCTTTTTCTACCTTTTAGTAAAATTGTTCATCACGAATCGGCCTAAAATATCTTCGAATATTGTCTGAAGTCGTAATAAATTGTTATTTGAAGAGATTTTCATAGATTTTTTTAGGTATTTTATCAGAGGCAATGAAAATTATAAAAGCAACTCTTTCTGTTTCTGCGTTCCGTGCAATCTTTAGAGAATGTTATAGTTAATACACGTAGTTGATAGTTGTTAAGGAAGTAAGTTAATTAAACAATTCAAAATAGCATCTTATGCGATATTTGTCGGATTCATCTCGAATATAGGATAATTAAATAATATACGAAGTTTGTTTATTACATATGAAATAACGAAGTATTAACATGTACAATTTTTTTTAGTATTAACGTTACATATAAAAACTCAAGCCAACTATTCCTAGTTTTAGTGACTTTAGGGAACGCTTAAATTTGCTAATAAGATAATTTTTAGCTTTGTAGAGTTTTACTAATATGATATATTATGGTATGAAATATGAAAAACAAGGTTTTGATTCCCACTTATTATTTTTCCAATCCGTTTTTTAATACCAAACTTTTGTTTTAGGTTTACTTTTAACAGGTAAATAAAAAGTTTTGTGTTAATCTCGTTTTCGTCTTGTAGTTGCCAGATCACATAGTTGATAAGTGGCATCTAAAATGCATTTTCAAAAAGTAGCCAGTCTCTTTTTTAGTTTTAAACCACCAAACATTGAAATATCATACATCTCCGTTAAATTATTTGTCTGCCAAAAGACTTATGTTGTGTGTGTTCTGTATAGCTAAATTATAATTTGAAATGAGATTCGTTCGGCTACTTAGCAACATCGGGTAAATATATTGTGCAGTCTGTGTATAAAGTAAATCTCATAAAAAATAATTGTCTAGTATTTTGCTCGTAAACACCTGCTAGTTATTCTGGGCTTTAACAATGCACATTGTTTTTCCTAGTTATATTCTGATACACCTAAATTTATAATAAAATGTTTATATACACGTTTCGTTGTTAACAATAAATATTTTGTATATATCTTTGTTATTTTTCCATCACGCTTCGTGCAACAGAAGGAAGAGGTGAGATTAACTTTCAGTAATTCATTAACAGCGACTTGCCTTTCATTTACTTGTCTAGCTTTGTTATGTCTGCACGGATTACCTGCGAAGAGCTTACCCGAGTACAAATTATATAAGTTGTCGCTAAGAGCAATTCGAGGAATTCGCGCAACGTAGTTACATCGCTACTTCGCTCACTTTGTAGGACGTTGTTGATGAATTATGTACGCGAGTGTTTATCGTTACAGCCAGTTATAAATGATACAGCTTAATTATCTTCGGTAAGAGAATTATTATGAAAACTCAATAGGACAGAATATAAGCTCGATTTTCATTCAGGTTAACGGAATTGTAATAAGCGCATAATTCGAAGCATTCGAGAGTGCTTCAGGATTGAATTTTTTTTTCTCCTCTTGTCAGCAGCTATTTCTATAACTGTAATCTCATTAGTACAAGATATTTTCATAGCATTGTACATATAATTTAATGAAGATTAATTCTATCAATTTCAAGAAATGGTTGAATGTATAAAAAAAAAGAAAAAAAAAGCATCGAATTATAAACATACGATGACTTGTGAAAAAATTCATATATTTAGTGATTATTTTATTAGCTTTAGAATTACAGTAAGTAGATTCCTGTAAATGGTTGTCTAATTCGGGGTTGTTAAATTACAAATAATAAAATACTTTTGGAAAACGAGAATATGAGTTCTAAGATAGTGTTTTCGTGGCCACCTTTAGCAGTAAGTAAATATATCTGTTCGCTGCTCGTCTGTTCAGAAACAACAATATGTAACAACAATGTACTCTAAGTGGAACTTTTAAATTTTTTTTGTTTCTGATAAAAAAAAATTAATAATGGTCAGAAAGCAAGTTAACAAGGTAATACATACACACGCACACAAACAGAGACACAGTTTTTTCAATAAAAAACTAATAATAGTTTAAATTAGTTGTTAAATAGTATTGAAATTATTTGATAAAAAAATTATTTCAAATTTTTATTTGAAATTCTTAAAAATCTGCGTTATCGATCCATGATAATTTTGCAGGAAATACAAATTTAATCACGTTCTTATGAATATGGTAAGTCTGACTTCAATCCATTGAATTGTCCAAAAGATATTCAAGGCTTGTGTGTACCCAAGCCACATAAACACACACAAACATACAACAGCAACGCACTTATACATGTATACATGGAATGTCATGAAAACTTTCTAGGTCTTTTAAAAATCTATATCTTTAAAAATAATTATTTTTCAATGTCTTCACAAACGAAACGTTCTATTCGCTAACGGTTTGTTTAACAGCTGTTAAATTCTGATCAGGCTTCGCTATGTTCCGAGATGGCGTCAGAACTGCGCTCGGCCCTGAAGTGCCCGGGCGGAGGCAGTGGCGGGGGCTCCGGCGGCGGCCGCGAGGGCGCCGGCTCCCCGTACCTGCACTATGGATTTAGCGCTAAAAGTCAACTGCACTAGCGCTCGGCGCCTGCGCATGTCTAGCGCTCAGTAACCACGCTATAACGATATATTTTTTTTGTTCCAATACGATAAAGAGACATTTCATTTTCGATATCATAAAGATATTTCATTAAATACATTATCATTTTCCGTACATTAAGAAAATAAAATGAAATGGTTTTTTTTTTCTTCTCTAATTATTGCATAATATTGAAATATATAATACTGTACTCCAGCAATCGATATAAAGTTTCACAACTGAGCAAGGATCTCCTCTAAGAAAATGTTATTAATATACATAATATTAAATGTACGTGATAACAAAAGTTTTGTTCTTGCCTCCTATGGAGGTAGTAAACCTCTTGTCAGATATTAGATAAAATAAACATGAAATATGGCCTAGTAGAAGGACTACCAATTTACACAACCACAGGTCCTATGAGAAAATGTATTCAAGTGTTTTTTCACGCATTTTATTTTTTATCCGGTAGAATTACATACGTATTAAAAATCAAAATACGTTGTAACATTTGATATCCTGTTACACCCATATGTTATAGCGGTCAAAATTTTAATTTAATGAAAACAAAAAAGGACCAAAACAATTTCAATTTAATCATTATTATACAACTAAAGTCAGAATGTCATCTACGACCAATATACATCTATTTAACCGTAAGATTTTGAAATTTGAAAAACATTAATCCTTTTTAAATAATTTTAATTACTAACGAAATCCCAAACTATAGATCCTGACTTTAGATGATCTCAGCGTTATATAATTGTTTACCGACTGCCGGCTAAGGAATTCCATGACAGAACCTAAAAATTTTCGTCATATTTTTAGGATGCTGCTGATCCATAGATTTAAGGACGCTAATCGTCATAAGTGTGTGTCGTCGCAACGACCGAATTTAGACTCTATGTGTGCTAAAAGTAGATAACAATGATACTGACATAAATTTGATAACTGTAAATATTATTCGATGAATCAACTCTTGAAAGTTCTAGAATGTCAAAATCAAATGTTTACGTTATAGTTTATATGATAACCTAAACACAAACAAATTGTCTTAATTTGTAATTTGATGATGCATCTGTGCTTGTATGTAAATATAGTTGTATTGATAACGAAAGTTTACCACAAAATTTATATCCATAATGTAAATGTATAAATTAAAAATATCACTCACGGCTCAACATGTGCCAAATGTTGGTCTTAATGTTTTACGACATATTTTATAAATCAATATTGTCTGTACTTAATAAAGTGTTTCATTAGTATTCTGTTCTTTCATTTTATATTCACGAATAAAAAGAAAGTGAGCAAAGGGTATCAACAAAATATTACTTTTTAGGGTTTCGAGCCAAAATGGCAAAAACGGTACCCTTATAGTTTCGTCATGTCCCTCCGTGTGTCACAGTCATATTATTGAAAAACTACAAGATGTATATCGATGAATTTCAGCAAAAGTCAACGAGTGGCAAATATTTAGATATTTTTTCCAAAAACATGGTAATGTTTATAAGCAATTTTTCTGATTTCGTGAAAAATTTCGAATATAAATAATAGCTCCGAAAGTTGTAGAAATTGTTCCCCCCTCTCCATCTCTATTTTCTAACTGTATGTCCAAAATATGAAAAAAATAACGAAGGTAACGCTTAAGAAATATTATGAACTAAAATTATTCTGAACATAGTAGGATATATTATTTTTGAGTTAGTACTGAAAAACTTCGCTTCTCGACAAATGGACGTAAATGCCATAAAGATACGCTCTTTTGCTGGTGCTCTTTAGTTCACACTGGTTTATTAGTAATAGTCCACATGCCTATTTATTTTTCTAGTTATAGGCGACTATAGTGCATATAACTATTCTGTGCGGGAAACATGGAAAAAGTGTAACATCATACTTCTTTCATCTGTAGTGCAGTTCTTTGTAATAATGGCTTCGGAATCCTATAATGAGCATGGTCGAATATGCACTTAACCAGTTTTTTTATAAGCTGTAGTGCGTTTTTCTTAGAACTCTGAGATGGTTCATTGGTTCATTAGCTAAGAACGCTGCCTTGTTGGGATTGGATGGTATCGAGATCCATGCTGATCCTCAGCAGATTAAACAATGAGATTTTCACTTAAGTCGAAAATGAAGCCACTCGCTCCGTACCTCGGAATGCAGGTTAAGCCGTTAGTCCCGGATTTTGTCACCGCAACAGAGACATTGAACGTCATCAGCCCCCGATTCCAACGGGGCCAACGCAGGTAGTTTAAGATCTAAACACTTCGATCAGAAATATAAACATCGGGGAAAGATGCGTCGGATGATCATATATGTCATCATATCATCATAGATCAACCAGAGGTGGATGAAAAAATCTGACACGCAGTATATTTTCTATGGGCCGAGAAATCACTTTCCGATACGATATATTATTACATGTCGATCATGCACAATTCTGAGTAGGTATAAATTTCTAAATTGGCTCCGTTAGATCGGTGAATTGAAACTTACTTTTCCTAACATTTTTCATCGCCAGTAGCACAAACGACCCATCGATATCGATGAAAACAAACCGTTTTCATCGATATGGCATTTATGACTCTCTATCTTTTATCAAAATTTATCAAAATCAATCTGATGGAGTATTGAGACATGAAACGAGTTGACAATTTATTTCAAAACACTTCCCTATAAGCGATGGCCGTATGTCGCGAGAAAAGACCTAGGATACAGTTGAAACGGAAATAGAGAACATATTTTATATTGAGCTGGTTAAAGCCGCAGGCAATATTTGACAAGTTACAAATATAACACGGTATGTAATCGATCAAAAAGTTGTGCGCCGACTTTTATAACTTTCGCTGATGCAGGAGAGGGACACTCCAGAAAATACGTGCTGTGTATTTTTATAACGGGACAAACGTTATCATGAACATTAAACTCCAGTGTAGGTGCAGTTGCGATACATATGTCTTGTGTTTTATTTAAAGATTTAATAAAATGAAATTACGACTTTTAAGTATATTGAACACTGCAAACAAGAGCATAAAATAATATTAGCTGTTCATGTGAAATTATTCGCCAAAAAAACTAATGCTATTGCTATGAAATTCAAGCTGATTATAGATACTGAATCTGGAAACAATTTAGCAGTTACATGTTAAATTAGGGCATTTGAAATTCTAAATAAATAATTAGAATACTTTATTTTATGGTTTATATGAATCGACTAATTAAGGTAATGAATTCACCATAATAGAACCGAAAATGCTACTGAAATTAATTAGACTGAAAGCAACATTTCTTGATGATGCTTGTGCCTCACGAGGTTACTTAATTAGTTTCATATAATTACGCTAAGTTACATTTTTGTATCGATAGGCAGTGCCTAATTTTATGTAGATACCAACTTAATACTTAATATTAAATGAGTTTGCTATAAATACAATACATGTGATAATTTAATCATAAATTACATTTGTGGTGCAAGTAACCACTAATAAAGCATATAAGGAAATGCATCGCCTGAAAAATTGAAGTAGGGGCTTCGGAAGGCCTGGCGTTTATAAAGTTAAATAAATATTGTTTTTTTTTATTTATTTGATTTTGTGATGTCATATCATGAATAATGTGTTATAGAATGATTGAATTCATTTTAAAGAGGTCTAATGTATGTTAAACTATGTATAGAAGTACTGAAAATTTTAATGTCCATACTTTAGTAGATACAAGTATTTACTTATATGTGCTGTTTATAACGATAACTTGTTGATGATATTATCATGATATCCTATTATTTTGGCAAAAAAATAAGAGTTATTTTCAGAGTGTTCTCTAAATCTTGATCTTACGGTTACTAAAGAGGTTCTAAATAGGTGTTAACCTGGAAAAGAAAGGTCAGCGCAAGCCCTTTTGTCTTAATTACTTGCTATCCGTTGTTAGCAGTAGAAATAAAAAATTGATGGTTTGCGTCGAAAGTAAAGCTCATAGTGAACAATAACTGTACAAGTCCACCGTATGTGTTTAAATGTTACTATACCCGAATCGTCGATTTTAGGACTATCCGTTTGTTTGTACATCGGTTCGAACGTCATTTGAAAACTACTTCACCAATTTTGAGAAAACTTTTGCTGTTTAAAAGCTTATAAGTCTATTTTAAATTTGTATTATTTTATCTCGCTTCAATGTCACCAGACGTAACAATTAGAACACAGTTTTTTCGCAACCAAGTGCAACCAATATAAGGTAATCTACACATTCGAGTGCATTCATATAATTGAGGTGTACTATTATATACATGTAATTTATGGTTCTAATACATGTATATTAAATTAAAGACGATGATCCATAAAGCATATTTGAAGAAATAAATGTGAAAAAACTAATCATCAACAAAGTTCCGGATGAAAGTTACAAATTATAATAGCAGAATCACAACAGCAGAATCCTTTGCAGTTTCTTTATCAGTCACACGACAACTATTAAAGAACTTCTGAACCGTTGAAGTAACGGTAATGCGACGGGGAATGACAAAGCGATAATAGAAACGAGAGAGATCCTAATAAGGTCTACGATGCATTTCTGTCTATGGAGCGTGAATCGCGGGTAAAATATAGTATTAAATAGAAATATATGTCCCTTTTTTTTTTCTATTTATTACTTGAAATCAAAGTGAAAAAAAGTTATAACATACAAACTCTTAGATATATAGTACAAGTAGAACCTGACAGATGGTGTTCTGCCAATCTATATAAATGAATTGAATTTTATTTATTAAATGTTTATTTTACGTAACAGATTAACATACAAAAACAATGGTATTTATAATCTAGTATAGCTATGTAAAAAAATATGTTTGTATATAGAAGTCGGTATGTTGCAGTGCCACCTGGTGTCAAATTAAAGCAAATAAAATATAACAAAAATCTTCTACATAAAAAAATACATACACATGCCAATTTTTATGGAGATGGTGAAATGATTTTGAAATTGAGTGATAACATGCAGGTAATCCTTTTGTTAAATCCTTGTTTAAAAAAATAAAATTAATTGAAAGTGGATTTCTACTAAGTAGAAATTCTCAGTGGAAACATTTGAGATGTATGGTTATTTTTAAAACGATTTTATTAGTTTGACCTGTATGTTTGTTTGTAACCGACTCCTTTGAACTCTATTTCGAACCATTTTAAACGGTCAGATTTCATTTAAACTTTGTAGTTTTATCAAGGACCGATGGTAATACAATAATTTCATATTTTGAAAAACCAAATTTTGAAAAATTTTTAATTTCTGAAATTTTGTAAAATTTGAAATAGAAAATTAAAAAAAATAGCATATTAAAACATTATAATATTTAACAATTTTAAGAAATTACTTTTCTTTTTTTGTTTAATTGTTTTTATTAAACAATTTTCATTAATTAAAAAAAAATCACTCAGCGTATGGCCAACTTCAACACGGAGTATCTCATACTTCCTGGTCACAATTAATTCTTCATACTACAAATATTACAAGACCGTATCAAAACCTTGATTCAGATCGGAAGCATAAATAGAATTCGATTTATAATTAAGAATGGATGAGGAATTCAATCGGGATCGATATCAAATCTAAGGATAAAAGGAACAGTTTTAGAACTGAGAGTAAAATTGAGGACTAGATCAAGGTCAGATTTAAATTCAAGATAGAATTGACATAAAAGGCATAAAAAACGATATTATCTAATTGGATGATAGGCAGAAAAAAATAATATTATGTACAGAAATTAGGCTTAATTAATATTTTGGTCCCAATTAGAATACATTATGTTTTAATGATCGAAGATAAACACCAGCAGACAGTAAGATTAATTCACTGAATTTATGCAGGACATTTGGGCTTTTCACGTCTTGGTATTTAGGTTGCTGAGCAAAATGTCAAAACATTTTATCTCTTCAGCCATATCCGGCACAACGGCATCCCGAAACCTTGAACGAACGTGACTTATTCATATAACGTTTTAGTGGGTAATCAACGGAAATTACGCTTTTAGGTCGTGAATGAGTTCAATTCAGTTCATCTGCGAACAGGTAATGTAGGCGGGATAATAAGAAATGAAAATGAAAGCTTACCCGTGGAAAGCTTTTGTATCTAAGTACAAATATTTTTAAAGATCAGATATTTTTAATTTTAAATTTAAATAACTTTTGATGAAGTTTTCGTCCTGTATTTGTTTATATATTAAAGTTGTCTCTTTTATTCTCTTTCCAATTGTGTACACAACATCTTAAAACCGAAATAGTTTTTAATAGACTATAAATCGGTTATCTATAATCTCCATTGATAGTTATTTGTCAATAATCTCCTAATATCCATTCGTTTAAAACTTCACGGCAAATTGATGTACATAATTGGTAAATGTTTCACGTAAATAACAAGTTTTTAAACAATATCGAATGACATAACTTTGCCTATTATGCTGCTTTGGAATATGTTATCCTGACATTGTCTTGCTAATTATTCGATACAGCGGCAATAACACTTCCATTATGATACTGTGAACAGATAACACTAATTTCAGGCTAGAATTTAGAGGGCTCGCTAACTATACGGTTATATTATTCTGCCCTAAGTTGCAAGATATTGTCTTTTACGCAGAATTATATAATTTTTGTACTGTATACCTAACAACAACATTTTATTTTACTTAGATGGAAAAACTCATCGAACCTTTTGTATTACATAAAACAAAACTAAAAGGAAATTCATACGATTCATACATGCATTCAACATGCGTATTCTAATTAATGAACTGTTATTTAACTCATGATTTATGTTCGTGTTAAACAAAGGACAATTGTTTATTACATTTGACGTGCTCCATTGTATAAAATTCAGATGTGAATTTAAGGATTGTTTTAAATTATTACATTTAGTTTTGTGCCTAAAATGGAGTAACCATTTGGTTTGTTCGATTTATAGAATTTATTAAGTGCAAATGAACATATAGGCCATTAAAGTACAGATGATCTTCGCTGCCATGGACACCCGCAACCCCAGAATAGAAACTTGTGCGTTGACGGCCTATTAAATAGGAACACATTCTTTTCTTGAAGACCTTGTCAAAGATGGTTGAGAATACCGCTGATATGATAAATCATTCCAGAGCTGATGGGGCTCTGCAGGCAGATATTTGGTTCGTAGCAGAAAATTGCACCTTAAGTGTTCAGTTGTGAAACACCAAAAATCAAGATGGTACTCATGGTATTTTCTGTGAGCGGGACGATGACGGAAATCAGCGGTAAGAATGAGATCGAGTAGCTCGTTAGAGCACTCGTCACAGCATACGCGATAGAGCATGCACAGAGAGACTAAATCTCTTCGCAAGGCCAACGCGTCGAGTTGGTCGAATACAACAGGTTAGGATCGCCGACGATTCGAGATGCTCTACGTTAGATGCGGTCTAGAGGCAAAAGTTGATATTAAGGTTCCCAAGTTCAGAGAAGACAACAGTATTCTAGATAAGATCTATAGGTACATATATAGGAGATAATGATTTGGCTTAAAGTACTGTCGCGTTCAATTGAGTACCGCAAGATTTTTAGAAGTTAATTTCATTTGCCCTGTACAAGATCTCAAAACTGAACGCTGTTCGATATGTCGACACCAAGGATCCCGATACTCGATGTGGTACTATGGGGGGTGCTTCTGAAGAGAACAGAAGGGATGAAAGAGGATTTGTCCCGTATGATGCTACGTATCCGAACCTAACGCGCCTTATTGCTAACCTGTCTTTGTATACCTACAGGTTTCACACGCCAATGGTGTAGTTTCAGTATTATTGTTGAATACATATTTATTTATTCAACGGTATTGTTTAATAAATAAATACGGAAATAATAGCAAAAAAATATACTTGAATTTCGAAAAACCCAATTGTTTTTGAAACGTCTGGTTTAGGATAAATAACCGGCACTATCATTGGTATTTTACTTTTAACAAAATGAAACGGATGATGAATGATGATTGATAATTTAACATCTGATTGAACGACAAAAAGAGCAAAGAATTATCTGTGATTATTTACTTCCTCAAAACATCAAGACTGCTAAATGAATTCCAACTAGTTTAATCTTATGATATATTGCTTTTGCATGAGCTCTAAAAATAGTGGTATTTCGAAAAATCTAATGTTGTGTTTTACTGCCACTGTAACGTCTTACATATAATTTTTAATTTTATCTAAATACGATAACGTCAATAGCATGTATATTTTTATATACCTACACATTATAAACAAATCCAATTGCATTTGTCAAATATGTGCCTGAAGCATACATATTCATTAGTTAATATATTGAACAGAAAAACTAAAAGATGTACATAAATAAAAAGTTCAAGTTAGAACAAAGTAAATCTAAGTATGCAAATGTAATAATTTTCATTTATGTTATATGTAGAATGTTATACTAAGATTCATATAAGACCTTATTCAAATTTATGACAACAATACAAAAAAGCTTTGGTTAAGATTTGACCCTGCAGGCCAACTCCAAAACTTTCCTATATTGTAGAACTCGAAGGGTGTGAACTACGGGGACGAATAACTACAGCGGATGGGCTGGGATAGAGTTTCGTGACCTATCACGTTGCGGTAATACTCGTCACTGACGGCGGTCGTGGGTGGATCGCTGCTATCGGCAGCGGGCGGGTGTTGTTATCGCCGCCGGCAACCCGCCGGCACTACGACCTTTAGGTCCGACTTGTGCTCCACTTAGGCGGGATGCGTGAATATGGGCCTAGGGCAGCGATATCGGAAATTCGTCTTTCGTTCAAATGCCCAAAGTGGCGCGAGGAGGGGTCACACGCTTTGCTCTCGTAGGACGTCAAGGCGATCCGTGGTCGCGAGGAATTTCTCTTGCGAATGAGCTATTGCCGTCGAGGAAATTGTAGGTTGCAAAAGTGTACCTATCGTAGTTGGTTTTCGATCGGTAGAAATCCGATATAACCCGGTTAGACGGCCTCACATAGCGGTTACCCTGAGGGGAGGATAGTTAAACTGTCACTATCTGTATCGAACATAAATAAATTAATAAATGAACAGTCCAAAAAAATCCTTTTAAATGCTTTTATAGACAGGAAAGTTACTGGACAATTATTACAAATTTTATTTTCGTTTACCCAATTTTTAAATCAAAAACATACAAAGAATGATATGAGTTTCCTTCTAACATCGGCCGTCAAACTTTATGATCGGTTGGCTTTTGAGTTGTCCCATCAAAATTCTCGATAAAGTAGACAGATGGAACTACACTTCGTACTTCAAAGACCTCGAGCTATATAAAGTGTAATTTCGTGCTTAGCTAATATCCGATTCGTCAGCGTCACCGGTGGCGGCGCGGCGGGCGCCCGCGGACGCGGCGGCGCGAGCGCAATTTATAGTTGAGCCGAGGACGCGTGTCAGATGGATGGCCGCCATTGTTCTGTGTTATTACTCCCGCGGGCTGACGGCGTCGTCAGGCGACCGCGCCGTGTTTAAGAATCTTCAAAGTTTCGTTTAAGGCGCGGTGATCATTTACAAAACTAAGAATTATGTTTGAAAAATCGTAATAAATAAATGTTATGAATTATAACCACGTTCATATCAACGCGAACTTGGAATATATTCACTGTATCAATGTCAGTATTTTTTTATATAAATTTTGTTTCAAATAGCGATAAAAGGAAAGACTAAATAATACGTATCTTATTTCATTACTTATTAATTTTTTTGCAGATTTCCTTTTAAGGGCAATAGACAACAAATGATTATTAAACAGCTAGATATTTAAGTCGGACCCTGCATACATAACTTGACTAGCTTGTAAACTCGTACCATATTAACGTTATCTGAAACGGCTTAACCGATCTCCCATTATTTCTCAGAACGTTACAGATAGTTTGGATTATTTATATTATTAAATCACTAATATTTACAATGATTTTAATACGACTATTTTTTTTTATTACAATCAGTTCAGTATTTTCGAAGTTACACACGAAAGCAAATTACAACGAAATGGAGGAAAACATGTACGATTGTTAATATTAGGTGTTTTGTTGTACATTTAATTGAAGATGTTAAATCGAAAGCAAATTGGTTTTCAATTGATTGTAAGACTAGTTCTTTCGATCTTTGTGGTGCTTACTTATTACCCAAATTTTCGCATTCTGAAACAATTGTGAAATAATAATCAATTCTTTCTTCGAATGATAATACAAATCAAGGAGTAGCCATGTATTTTTACGGTTTTCAATCCGGTCGTAGCATGGTATATGCATTCCATTCAAATTTTATAGTATCTTCATTGATACGCATATGTATTGGTATACCTATGACCCGGCAAATTTAGCTGTAGCACGAAAAAAGGTCCATAGGACAAGTGAGGTATACCATATTCTCACAGAATACAGACGTGAAGTAGCAGCTTTCGCTGATGCGTTTGGTTCAATAAGTAAAAATTCCAATGGCCCATTTCTCTCTATCAGACATGACAACGGCTTTGAATGATAACTATTCTAGAAGAGTAATTGTACTGTACTCAGAAGAATTTCTGTCTGAGATTTTTTGCTCAGATTGCCCATCATGTTCTCAAGAGAGCCGTTAATTTTATTTATTTAGAGCAAATGGAGTAAACCACCAATAGCACACCCTCCCATATACAGCATACTGTCTGTGCGTTTTTGGAACACAAGGACAGTCGATTCGAATTCAAACGCCATCATCCACCATCTTGAGACGGTGAAACAGGTTTTGCTCTTTTTGAGCGAAATAAAGATATATTCTCCGGCTTACACGTCGTATCTAGACTAACCGGTTTATAACTTTCTCCACTCTTCTGACCTCAACTCTAGCCTGTACGTCTAGTAAATATCTACCATCGAATCCTCGTCAATCTTGAAATCAGAGATCTGTCTATATTTAAATATGTATAAACTATTATGACCAATCACGTTTACGTCTTGCATACTTCTACAGAACCCATAGCAGTATTAAAGAAACAAACAAACTCGTTGAAAACATTTAAATGACTATTGACTTCGTGTTCAGCAAATCTTATTTGCAGTGATCGCGGTATCGAATAACTTTAATACCTACTACTCTGAGTGGTTAGGATCACTTGCTACTAATTGTGCGAGGATTTGTACACGATCTACTTTGGGTTGTGATCTGATACAGTCGGTATCTTTACCCGCGCGAGTACTGATGTGATGAGCCGGGCCCAGTTCTTGTTGGACATTCACTGAACTCACATTTTGACAATAATAAGGTCTCAGTTGGCGAAATACTTGGATCGTTAGACCATTGCTCAATTTAGAGCGTAATACCTCTCACACGCCCATTGCCATTCCATACTATTGAGGAAACTTCGTATTCTTGTAAGTTACCATTAAATTCCATATATTTGTATTTTCATTAAATATATGATAACAAAAAATAATACCATTTAAAATTTATAAAACGGAGGACAGTTCTAGTTGAAATTTATAATGTATTCTAAATAGGTTTTAAATTGTGTAAATTAAATTAAAACTATATTCTGACATGCTGCAAGGATATAAGGATAATTATTTTCCCATTTATACGGAAAGTAATGTACGTAATGAGACAAAAATTTACTTTTTTTTTTCATAAATAGAAAACTCACTTCTTTCCTCTTTTTCCAAATTTCGAGTCGGTTTAAGTTTATAAACTGTTCTAAGTTTTCATTTTTGAGTTTTTAAAGGTATTCGAAAATTTTAATGAACATTCTCCATCACATACCTATGTTTCTACGAGATGGATTCATTCGAACTTAAAGTAAATACTAAAGAATACTCAAACCTAGACAATATATAAGCAAATACTAATTTGTGTAAACCTAAGATTGATAGACGGGTGTTATTTGTGTTATGTTTGAAACATGTCAGCATGTTTCAAAATGTAACTACAAGTACGATTTTAACGCGAATAAGTTGAGAATTACAAGTATGCAGTTCTTATTACTTAGGAACTATAATGAATAATAAATATTTTCTAAGAGATCTCCTTAAGAATGGATTTAAAAGTGAAAATACGATAAGCCGAGTTGAAAAATGCATTCATACCAAGGACCCTATCTATGACTTTCCTGCTACCTTACATTATTCCAAGTTCATACAAAAGCTTACGGAATATTTTTGTTCAAAATATAACCCAATAACAAATGACATGCCAGATGCACTAGGTATGACGAGAAGGATGAATGGTTATAGGATATAAATACTTAAATACTTGATAACAAGTATATAAGATAAATTTAAAAATAAAGAAATAAATCTTAAATATAACAGCAATAAATAATCTTTCAACAGCACAAACGAGGCTGGACGATAAGGCGTAATGATAACAACGGCTGCAAAGGTAAAGTTAGCAATAGTTTACATGAATTTAAAATTTGAAACTTAAAATTTTCTTCGTCTCAATCTTTATAACAATCTTTAGCGCCAGCAAAGAAGTGGTGTTGTCTGTTACATTTAACTAAAATGTTGCTTAACGAATTATATGAGTACTTTCAGTACACATAAATAAATTGAAATGATACCTGAGAACATAGTTGTCGATCATCAACATTAGGCTAACCGGATATAATTAACTGATTTGAATAAGCTGTATTAGCACCTAGTTTGTCTATTAGCACTAAGGTGCATAATCTTCATTTTTATTGACAAATTGAAAAATTTTGTATATTTTTATTTGACCAATAAAATAGCGAAAATACGAAGAAACTGTCTTAATACTGTTTTTGTGCCGTCGACCTCCCTTTTTTTACAATCTTGAAATACGTTGATATATATTTATAGTTAATATATATTTTAAAGATGTACACTCGTGCCTATGCAGAAGCCATAGACTGGCTTCGCAGCTGCACTGCGATTCATCATAGACTTCACAACATTTGCATTAGAACCATGCATTCACCACTGCAATCACAACAGGTGACTGGGTACCATAATAACTTACATATTACTATTGTGTGCGAGTTGCAATATACGTACAATTAAAGCAAGCTAATACTTATATGTAACGTTAAAATTTTTGTACAAACTGATTTTCAATTTCAACTGGAAATGAACTCATTAGAGAACGGCAAATTATTATATAAGCAAAATTAAATTATTTTGTTGAAGCAACATATATATATATATATATATATAAATAATATTTTTACTTTGAAAGCACGAGAATGCGCAATCGCAATAACCTTTTACTTTTAATTTTCTGTTTTAAAACAGTAATTCACAGAAATGAATCCAGATTCCTCTCGAACACCATTAACCATTATTAAAAAAAAAAGAGAGATCTCCAGGCCATTTATTTGCGCTTCTAATTGTAAGGCTCCCGCTCGACACTGAACTAATTTTCATATTACGAGAGGTCTGCGTTTTATTTTCAGGTCATCAAAGGATTGTGGAGCTTGCGTATATTTTAATAAAAGACAAAATTTATTCATTTAATGTTCATTTTTTTTTTTACCAAGTCGTTTCTCATTAAAGATGGGATTCCCTACAACGGTATAGTTTCTATTTTTAACTTTACAAAAAGAATTCCGGGAACAGTAAAAAAAACCTGGCCAAGTGCGTGTTGGACCACGAGCAGTGTAGAGTTCCGTGGGTGCCCGTTGCAATATGCGGACTTATATGGGAGCTTTTAGTTTGATATTACTAACCTATTAATTGTGTTAACGTTTTAATAATATTTAAAAACCGGCCCACATAGAATGAGTGTTAAGGATGTTATGATTTTACAATTTAGTAATTTTAGATGGTTCAAAATCTTATATTTTTTAGTTATTTTACATAACCACCAACAACGTTATCTAAGTAATTTTTGATGGAATCTAAATGCAATTTTGCTTTTAACTTCTTCAAGTAAATTATATAATTTGGGCGACTATTACTTGTTAACTTCTTAAACTTACTTAGTTGTAATAGCTTTTCTTTTAACTTCATACTACTAACGTGAATTTTCTCACATGTCCAAAAATAACCATTCACTCCAAGAGGGAAGGACGTTTAACTCTATCAAAAACAGCACTTTAAAATTTAATATTTTACAAACGGATCCTTAAATCGAAAAATTTTTACAGACCCGCAATATTTTTAAATGAGCTACCTAATGGTACCCCATACCATGAGATAAACGAGAAAAAACATTTCTCTGCACTATACATGTAAGAGAGGTATCCTAAAAAATTGTTTGAAGATTTTTTTCTAACACTTTTTTGACTAGATGCCTATGCCAAATTATTGATTTCTATTGTAAAAAAATCACTGAACTAAGCCACGGACAGACAGAAAAACAGACAGACAGAAGAACTGACAGACAGAAGAACGGACGGACATGGCGAAACTAGAAGGGGTACTTGTTGATTTCGGAATCTTAAAAAAGATATGTCTTGAAGTATATCAAATAGCAAAACCTAATCACAGTCACGTTAGTAACCTAGATTCTGTTTATGAGTTATTTGTAACTTATTTTAATTTTTTGTAATATTTTTCATTATCTTGCTACGCCAAACATTTGACAGACAATATTTTTACCAAAAAGCCATTACTGTGAATTTAGTTTCATCATATTTTAAAATTATAATCTTCACATGAGATGGTAAATTATAATATTTTGCCAAATGCGAATTTAGAGGGGTATCAGTGTTTAGTAAGAATAGTCTAATCTGATAACACCGAATAATGCTACATTTTAGAACTGGTTACATAAACTGTTATACATTTTCAAAATTGATAAAATAATTGTCAGTTTTTCGAAGGTGAACGTTATGCGAATTTTCCATAAGTTTCATTAAATAAACGCAGTAGACTTGCATGCAAAATAATTACTATAATTCTTATTCCACAATTTTTTTTTCATTAGCTGCGAGTAAGCTCATTATCTGCATTATGTCTGCATGGTCAAAATATTTTTTTGATCATAAGTATAACTTTTTAATTTAAGTCTACCAAAGACAAGCCCGAACTTCTCGCGAACTAGATAGGACGAAATTTACAAATAAATATTTTGCATCGATGGCGCATAAATAAAACATATTTCGCAGTCTCTCTATCCAAACTGGGCTACGAGGTCATGGATTATCTCGAACCCTACGTATATATCGTATATTTTATGTCAAGCTAAAAATAGGGGAAGAGAAAGCTCTCGCTTTTCTAGTATATAAAATGTTGAATTATCGTGTACATTTGTCTCTCTTTTCACGGGTCGCGGCCGGCGGTGAGGCCGCGTCGCCTCAATGAAGCCCTTGGGCTCTGACCCGCCCGCCTCCACATTCGTCAACGCTTAATACCGTTTATCTTACCCCGCGTCGACTTCAACGTAGACGTTGAAGATCTTTTAGAACCGGTACCACTGAAAAACCGCTGTCAAATATTAATAGTGTATTATAAATAACGTGTGTGTATATGTTCAAAGTATTTTTATGTATGGTGAAATTTTTTTCTTTCTTTTACTTCGTCTTTTTAATGGTCCAGTCGATTTTGAGTGGACAACTTGGGTGCAGTACCAAAAGAAGTTAGCTCGACAAGTGACATACCGCACTTGCACTGAATACAGACGTGAAGTGGCAGTTTTCATTGTTGCATTTTGTTTAATGAGTGAGAGTTTCCTGCATCAGATATGGCCGCGACTATGCAATAGAGACCCTATGAGGGTACCCATAAATGGGGAAAATCCATCCCTGAACTTTTTTTTGGATAGCTAAAATGAGCAAGTCAACAATACCACCTTCCCACATGCTGTTGGTGGATTTTTCCACCTTTAGTGGCGTCCATTGTCTCCTTGTCCAAGAAGATATCTGCTGCCGACGACACGGCAGTTTTTATGTTAGATATCTGTCTATTATTTAGATACGAGTAGGTAATGACGAAGTTGATCCCATCTTGACCTGTATTTCAGATATCATAGCGTTAATACTACGACTATGTCATGACGCTACAAGCTTTAATAGACCAACTTGTTAAGAATGTTTTAACAACTGTCAACACTTTGCTGAAGCAGAACTTCTCTCCGAAAATCGTAGTTATAGGTGAATTCAATACCCATCACGCGTTAGTGGTTAGGATCACGCGTTGCCGTTCATATAGGGATATCTGTTTACGACTTTTCCTTGGCATTATAATCTGACGCAATAAGTATTATCACCTATATGAAAGCTGAATATGGTGGGCATCTATTCATCCCATTCCTGTTGGTCCTTATGCTGACCTCGCAACCTGTCAATTATTAGGTCTCCGTCGACGCCCCACTTGGATCGTCAGACTACTGTCTCATTCAGGGTAAGATACCTTTAAAATTGCTATTGAGACCAGTTCCAACGGGTAAACACCGTGTTTGACACTATAGGTTGTTGAACTGATATAGGATGCATAACTTCCTTGTGTCCTATTCATGGGGGTGAATTTGTTTTCAGTCATAAATCCTAACGCCTGTGCTAACTCCTTTGGCGTTACTACAGGCCACGGATCTATATATCTTGAGTTTTGCCACCTATTGGCTGTAGCGCCAATAGATAGCAAACATCAACCCTGGTTCGGTAAGAAACCGGTACGAAATTTACCGACATTATCCGGTACAAAAATCTATCTTTCAAAAACACTCCACACATATTCCGCAGAGATCGCATCTCCACCACATTGACTATACTTTCATTTTTCTTCTGCCATACCCAACTTTCACTACCATACATAAGAGTAAAAATCAGAACCCCATTATCGATAGCCAAAAAGCACTTGTCGTGACACTTTTACTTTTCATAATAGCAAGCAAGGTCCCGTTTAATTTACATCCCGTATTCACCCTCCTTTAGATATCTCCAACATGTTTACCATCACACGCAAGTATAAAAATGCATTCACTTGTTCAACCCTATCATCAAGAAAAAAACATTCTTTGAAAATTTGAGCTCTTAATATTAACTCTAAGATAGTTCGCATTCCAACCAAACATTCTTATAAAAAACATGGGAAAAATTTTCTTCGTTCTTTGGAACTTTATAACTTGGGGAGAAATAAATTTAAAACAATGCGATGTACATATTTTCATAGAGAATTTAACCCTCTACGAAAAACATTTCTTATGATTATTCGCTACGTCCACTGAAATCATTGAACACAACAAAGCTACAAATAACATTTTTGATCATATAGAATAATAAATAATAAAATTTTTCAAATACAGTGCAGTTTTATTATAAAAATATTTATAATAATTAGTTGTTATTGGAAAGGAAGCCAGCTAAGCAAGCAAAAAGGATACAATCGTCATAAAAGCAATCAACAAAAATTAATATAAATCAGCTATACCCAATAGCTAATCCAATAAATGTAGATACAAAATGTGTTTATTTTGAGTGAAAAGATGCCAAAACCTTATGAAATCAGATTTTGGCATGTTTTTGGCTCGACACGACAACGTCTCAATTGTTCATCAATATCAGAATTAGCAAAAAATTATTTTTAGTCGAAATTTCTCCTTAATGGTCTTTTTTCTTAAAAGCAAATAGTCATCGCATTTTTTTAAAACTGAAACACAGAATGCATTGGTCTAAGATATTTAAATAATAAAAAGTACAAATATAAAATTAAATATAACTGTAATACACAATAACAAATAGTTCATACTTAGGAAAACATGGGGCCAAATATGGTCACGTAAAGATAATATTGGTCTTCGAATCTACTTGAAATAAATTTCTGGATACAAAACGTGTAAACAATAACAAATATTAAACGGAAAACAACGTTTGGAGACTTATTTTTTCTGATACGACTCAAATAATTCTTCTACATATACAGGAACTTAAAAAAGGCCTCGATTGTTTATCCAACGTCAGGTAGAAGCAGAAATAACAGACAACTACAGATAATTAGGAAATTGGGGACGTCTTGTCAGCGATGTGTCTCATTTCCCAGTAGACTTGCCTCATCATTATATCAGTGACATTATTACTTCGTATAATGGTGAAAAGGGAAATAATGGATAAATTAAATATTTTAAATTAACAGCCAACAGAAATTTAAGAAATTTAATTATGAGTAATGTATGCCATGTTCGGAATATTTGACGAACTGAAAATTTGCAAGTAATCCTAATTGAATATAATACTTTAATGATGTTTAAGAACTACAAACCAATTGTTTTTAATTTATGAGTAAACCTAATAAATTTTGGTTAGAAATCTATGTTAATATTTAAGTACAGTTACTGTTACTGATATTCTAGGAGCCAGTGGATAAATGGAATTCATAGAATCTAACATTTCGTGAATAGTATTTATACCTGTCAAATAAGGTCAGTATCAAAATGTTTGAGCAAACAGGAGAAATATCTAACAAATGATCAAAGGATCATGAGAGTATAGACTAGAATGTATTCCATTAAAGCGACCCACGTTGGGTTTATATTGGAATCGAGCGCGTATCGATTTTAGTTCTGAGAAGTAAGTTTCCCTTTTGCTATTACTGTGCCCCTTATTCTCCACATCTATGTGGCTTCACTTCAAGACGAATATCTAATGACGATCTTTTTTTATTATTTTAGACAATTAAAGAATTGCCAATAGTAATTAGGAGTACATAACCAAACAAACAGACTTACTTACGAACGTAAAACTTGGTTATGTTAATGAGTGCAAAATCATGTCTATCGAATGAATCAACTGCGATAAAAGGGACTACTAAAAATTTTTCGATTAATTTATATACAGATTTTAAAATGGTAACAGCGAAGCACTATTAACGAAATTTGCCTACTACTGAATGGTAATCTAGAGAGGCATGGTAATATATAATATTACCCCAGGATTTAAAACAAGGCATTTTCAAATCAAGGGAGATTAATCGTAAAAATTAAGATACTTCATTCTTAAATAATCCTTTAAACAATATTTTTGATGTCAAATTAGTCATTTCGTAAAGAAAATTTAAAGGATTATAAAACCCTGGATTCAAAGAAAAAAGTTTTGTTAATTATTGTTATGTTCTCTAAGTTAGATATAGATTCTCAAATTAATTTTTTGACAAAAAAGAGCTCTCATAAATTACAAAAAACTCCTACGCATCTAGAACATATTTTCGTAGCAAAGCACCAGCATATTGTCTATTGTAGATTTTTCTATTGTGGAAACAGATTGTTTAGTGTATACAAAATTGTGAGATATAAAATATGAAAGCATTTCATCGATCATAATCTTTTCGAACCAACAAAAATAATAATAAACTCAAACAAAAGTAATATCGATCTCTAATTAATTTTTATCCCTTAATTTGGAAAAAATATAGTACTATTATGTAATTTACAAATGTTATTACTTTTACGGGTGGGCTCCATAAATCCTTGATTTTCGTCATTTATAATGTTATGAAAACTTGAAAGACCTCCTAGCCACTAACATTTACACTCAGGCTATTTCGGGGTAAACAGAGAGAACAGGTTCGATGTTGGAACTATATATCTAAATATTTTTACCCAAAATATTTATATATATAGTTTCTAGGTCTTTCAACTCCTTAGTACTTAATCATTAGCCATTGCCAAGAGGGACTAGAGCATCACGATTTCATTTTATTTTTATCATTTCTAAAGCTTTTTTTTTTTTTGTGCCAATCTTACTAGTCATATCACAACCCATAAATGCGTCTAAAGCAGGTAATATTTCACAAAATGGGTACGTCAGAGAATCAGCTGCTTTTGTGACACGAAATAAATCGTGATTTTTTATAATTAATTTCCATCCATAGACCATCCATCCATAATAAATAAATACTGGTTTTTAAATCTTGTTTCATTATTTCATACTTCTACATATATTACCTTTGTTTAAAGAAGTTATCTAATGTAAGTACTTTCTGTATTATGGGCAAAAAAGTAATATAAACCCCTAAAAAAGTATTTTTCATTATATGTTCCGCTTCATCCTTGAAATAACTTTTGTAAGTTTATTTTAGAAAAAAAATTGTTAAAAACAAATTGTAAACAATTTCATTATTGATAACATTGCTCTCTTTTAAAATTCTGATAAAATTGATAGTTTAAAAGATAAATGACAAATAATGATTCAGGACACCGAAAGGCCGACTCAGCGTATGAGTCAAAGAGAGACGCGATACTTATAGGTAAGCGATAAAACTTTCGAGCGCGCGGAACAAACGATTAAAAAACGGTTATAAACAATTAAATTTCTTGAAATCGTAATTAAGGATATTGTTAACTATTGTATAAAAATTTAAAAAAATTTTCAAACATTTAAAAATTCATATCTCGAAAAATATTTACTTTATCGTAAGAAGTCATAGAACCTTTTTTAATTGTATTTCAACAAGGAATACAAAAAAAATATCCGGTTGAAAAATAACAAATCCTTGCAATTGTTTAAACAATTTCGGTTTAAACAATTGCAAGGCAATTGCAACAAAAAATTTGATATTAAAATTGTAAACGAGGAAATTGTATAAACTAACAATAAATTTTGTTGATCATCCGCTCGAAAGAAGATTTCGGTTACTCTAAGGTCGTGCTCGACAAAATAAATAATAAATAACCTAATCTAACAATAACACCTGTTTGCTCTACGAAAAAGAGAAGCAAATATTAACTTTAATGCTTCTGCTTGATTAATCAAACGTCTAGTCGCCAGAATCACGTTTTATTTTCTACTAAATTGTTGGAGTTCTTTGAAATTGAAATCAAAAAATAAAATTATTCAGTATTCATAAAAAGTTTTCACTGAAGTCGTTTCGAGGATTAGACTTACTCACTGTTTTTATTAAATTAATAAAAATAAAACATTCGGTTTTGGAGTTCCGTAGTCAACAAGGTACTAATTGTTTCGCCACGTCCATCCGTCCGTTAGTGTATTTGTCTGTGGCGTATCAGACTCTTAGTAGTAAAAAACTGTAATATGATGTATATAAATTAAGAATAAACACGCTAAGAAAATGACAGAATAAAATCTTGAAAAAAAATTTTTTTAGTGTTTTCTTTAGTGTAGTGTAAACAAAAGAGGGGACAATTTTTTTTCTCGTCTATCGCGTGGTGTGTGGTATCGTTTAATAACTCATTTGCAAAAACATTGCAGTTCTATGAAAAACATTTTTCGATTTGGTGATCCATTTGCGAAACACTATCTTTTAAAGTGATAATTTTTGTTTTGTTTCGTTTTGTCAACCTCTCTTCTACTTCTGAAAAATGGAAACTATCACAGCAGAGTAGTATTACAAGTTAATGAGTAATATTCAATCAAATTATAAAATACATTTCGAGAAGCAAAAATCAAAATTTCATACAAATTCTTCTAAAAACTTACTTATATGACGTTATTGGTGGCAAATACAAAGATATAAACCATGGGGAATTATGGAAATATAAAATTAAAACATCCTTAACACTCACACCCGAATGTTGGCTCGTTTTTAGAGTTATTCCTTGGACTGTGAACTCAATCGATGGATGTGCAGTATCAAATAAAAAAAACCTCATGTTAAGCTTGTATATTGTGACGCGCAACTACGGTACCCTGCACTGCGTGTGACTCGAAACGCGCTGTACCTTTTTTATATCTTTAACAAAACAATTTTAACCTTTCATTGACCTTCAGTGAAACGTTTGATTACTTGTTCGTAATTTCCACGTAGAATAATAATAATAATAATTTCTAAAGCTGACTAGTTAATAAACCTTGCAACTTTATATAAGCTCGGTTCACTTCATAAGTTAAGAATTTGAAACATTAAGAGATTTTCAGATTTGAAAAAATGTGTGAATAGTAAACAAACGATACTGGACAATAAATATAGTTTGATGTTGCCAAGAACGTAGTTCACCTAAACTTCTATCGTTTTGTTATTGATGTCGTTTCTTTGGTTTTCTTAACAGAAAATAATTACAATCTTCTAATTTTATCAATTACAAACATTAAAAATAAATATATAAATGCAAACTAAATAAAAGACAAGTATTTTTTTGAAAGCCCATTCTAAATTGCTAAACTGAACTAAAATTTATAAATATAATGGGTTAAGGAAAAAGTTTTTTCGTATTTTATTTACAAACTGGCCGCCCGCCCTGGCTTCGGACGGGTGCAATGTAGATACTAATATGGGGCAGTGTGGAGTGATTAATAATATTAGTCTATACTACAAAGTATCTTTATATACAATATTTACAGCTGATTTTTTATAACACTGTACTAAAGTGTTTTCTTTAAAGGCTATTCTCGAAAGGCGGCATCATACTGCTTGCTGTGTGAGAAACACTTAACGCTTAATCTAAGCCTACAACTTTGAATGTTTGTCCCTGTGACTAATTACTGGTCATTGCAAAAGATAGCTTTACCGGAAACTGCAGGCGCTATAATTGAAACAGTAAATCTAATGGTATTAGAGGAATCCGGGGAATTTAAACATCTTCTTCAGTACCGTATCCAGTAAGTACTGTGCACTCTTTTTATGAAAGTTTTAAGAGACTTTATCAATAATCGCATACCGTTACATAATTTAGGCGGATTAAGGTTCCATGATAAAATAGCAGGACAACCTACTTTTAATACCAGTTTTTATGGAGAGAGTCCAAACGGGTTCAAAGAATCTTAATTCTTTGAACCCGTTTAGACTCTCTCTTCTGTGTGAAATTCTGTAGGAAAATGAACAGCCCTTTCAAAATCGACTGTAGTGTCCACCGAGTAACACATTTTCGTCAGTGCATCAATCTTAGAAAGAATGAAGTTATTCACCTATCTACCTGTTCGTTAGTAGGTGACAGGATCGCTCGTTCTTTGAACCAAGATATAGTCTTAACTTATGTTATCAATGTCGGGATAAACACTGTGACCAACTCTTGAATATTATTTATATAAACGCAAAGGTTTTGATTATCTAGGTTAATCATTTCATTATTTTGTCTTAGATCTCCATTGTAAACTTTGAGCAAGATCTCTGAAAAACCCTATTCTCACGTGAAGACAACGAAACTCTCATGTTTGTATTAAGTTCCAGTTTATTAACGTGTGGCTAAAGATAAGTTTTTTTTAATGAGGCATTTATTTCATCAGCACGTGTACCTTTTGTGTCACGATGATAGCAGTCAAAAGTCTTGAATAAATAAATCATGGATAAGACCGATTGCGTCCCGTGAATCATCCCAGGTATAAAAAATCTGTTGAATAAGTTTAACGAAAGTTTCAGTTGTTACGCGACCCTTTTTGAATTCAAATTGTTTAAGGTTCATTAGTTATTATTATAAAAATATCGCATTAATTGATTTAAAATAAGCTTTTCAAAGATTTTACTGAGTATCAGTAGTATTGATATTGGTCTAAAGTTAGAATAATGGGATTATGGTCAAATATTAATAAAAGGCGGAACCCCTATAGAAGTGATATCATTCTCTTTGAAAAAATCTATAAAATGAATGACACTGTAGATCACCTTGAAATTTCCGGCTATTATTGGAGTGATTTTAAAATACGTTTATCAGTTTTTCGGTTATAAAATAAAAGTTATATACAATTCTATCGGAGAAATAATTCCTTTTTTTCTCCATAGTGGAAGAAACCGTATGGTAAGGAAAAGTCTCTTTCTACTGGACGACTGTCTTGTCATTCACGTATGAACAGTCTACTTCTTCTGTTAGAATTTCTTAGTTTTCCTATCTTGGGGCGTTTGGTCACATCCGTACAAAATTGAATTTTATTTATTTCATTCAGGCGATTTTCTTGTGTACATTGAGTATTACTATTTTTAAATGCAAAAATCGGTAAATCTGAATTTGAATTGTTTCTTTTTGTTGTCGCTAATCTTTTTTATTCGAACTAAAACGAAAAGGACACAATTACAAAAATCGATACCGACTACGGATTTACCAAAAATTTCTTTTTGACACTTTTTTAAAAATTCTTAGATTCTCTCTAATCTCCATTTATAACTCCATTATTTATAATTTCAATTTAACGTTGAAAATGGGGCTCGCGTGATCCTTTCTACACTGGCGGTTCGCCGCTGAACAGAGAGTGCGATAGAATAAGTTTTTTTGTTAGCATTAAATATTAATTCAAAAATTTAATAATACTACGGTGTCATCGGAACACTACTAAAAATACAGCTACACAGAAAAAAAATAAAACTTAATTTTCCTAAAAGTTATACAATTAATTAAGTATTTTTTTCCGGACTTCTGTTTTCATGACAACAGAAATTAAATTGTCAATAGTCAATGACAAATCCTTAACGTCAATATCAGATCTTTGTACGTCTGATTAACAGGTTATTTCATTTTACTACTCTTTCATATTGAATTTTTTTGGTCTCTGTTTTTCTGCGAAGTCCTTACACTGACTGTCTACGGAAAGTGACGATCTTGCACGATTTTCATAATACAATTTTAGAACTGCGCGTTTGAATAAATGTGGTATATAAATGCAGTTTCCACAACTAACGAATGTAGTTGATAGTTTAAAAATGTACACAAAATTTTGATATGTCTCATATAAAATACAGAAAACAATAATGCAGTAAATAAAACCACACTGAATTTTATTTACCGCAGGCTCGAACTATCTATGACTCATAGGCATATAAGCGACTTGTTACCTATAGATAAAAAGGTGTAGATTATGAATAATATATATAACTAGCTTTTTCCTGCGGCTTCGCCCACATAGACACAAAATGATGAAAATTTTGTTTCTGGATAGTATTTACGTAAAACCCGTCCTCGGTGAACGTCTACGTCCCGAAAAAGAGTAACTATGCCGAATTTCAAGTCAATAGGACCTATATTTTCGGAAATCTCGTGGTGAGTCAATCAGTCATTCAGACAGTCAGTCAATCAGTGGTGTTTCTCTTATATATCTAAAGATAATATAAACACACCTATTTCTCGGAAGGATAGGTAGAAAATATAGATTTTCACATGCACGATCTTTGTGTGTCACTCTCTTGTTTAACTGTCATCCTTCAATCTTTTCATGTAAGTTCGTAGATTTCAGGTGCTTAAAATTTGGTCCTTTTATAATATGCCACCAATCTGGTCTGCATAAAAGTTTCTAGGGTGACCTTTGCCTACATTGCCACCACAAACGTTCTCTCTTAACATTTGATTTATCAGTCTACTTTCATTCATCCTTTCCACATGGCCGAACCACCGCAACATACCTCTTTCTATTCTAATTACTACATCTTCCTTCAAACCACACCGCTTTCTAATATCACTGTTTCTATATCTGTTTTTTTTAGACACACCACACATATTACCCAAAGATCGCATCTCCACGTCATTGATTCTACTTTCATTTTTCTTCTGCCATATCTAACTTTCGCTACTTAAGCATGGGGATCAGGACCCCGTTATGGATAGCCAAACGCGTTTGTCGTGAGACACTTTTACTATTCATAATAGCAAGGAAGGCCCCATTGTCTTTATTTCTCGCATTAACTCTTCTTTCAATATCTCTATCATGCTTATCATCAGTTCTAAACACACTACCCAAGTGTACAAACTCAAATTTGGCTGTAAAATTTAAATCTCTTTCATTATTATTAATACTGCTCCTAAATTTGATTTTCTATGTTAGATGATTTTTAGAGAAATAAAAATAATTTACATACGATGCAGTTGTTGCCATTTGGTAGTGTTATAAAATAGCATTAAGTAAATTTTACTTGTAACTAAAATGCCAAATGACTGAGCAGCTCAGGAACAGCTTGTATGGACAGAATGAATGAATGCACTATATTTTTATAGAAAATACATAAAAAACTTTAAATGATTTAACGGTTACACAGAGACATTTAAAGTGAATCCAAAAATTAGTAAAACCAACTATTTATAACAAAGCTTACATTATTGAAAGTTATATAGTGCTATCCGACACTATTTTTTTATTTCACTGAAAAAACTTCCTACAAGTTTCTTTTTAATTCTGAAGTCACAAACTAACGTAAATGTGTAAATAATTTAGAGCAGTGGTGGGTCAGTGATTAAGTACCTTCGAACTAGAAGATACCGGGTCCCATCCTGACCACGGCCGCACTAACCAACATGCTTTTAAGTCAAATCAAGCCACTAACTCCATACTTTAGGGAGCCTGCCAGACCTTAATTCCCAAGTGTAGCATCGCGTTGGTCGATAGAAGCTCCCAATTGGACGAGCGTGGAAGGCTTAAAGTTCTGATCTTCAAACAGAAATAAGGTGAAACATTGTTTAGGCATATGCCTAACGTTTAAATAATGGGGGACTATAATGTAACACAATAATCATAACACATAAGTAATGGTGTTGTTTGGACGCCACGAACTGCTGTTAGAACCCAGGTACGCATTGTTGAACATTTTTGTATGGAATTCATATACGAGTTACTATTTGTTTTAACAGTAAAAAGAAGCGTGCTCAGTACATTTACATATTGCAGAAAGTTTGGCTTAATCTTAAATGCGCAGTATTGACCATTTCGTCATAGTTTTTGGAACGGTGCTCAATCAAAATCTTATACTTAAAAAACAACCATAACATGTACTACATTTTATGTATGGGTTAACTTCACATTTCATTGCGTTCCAATTATTTTGAGACCCTTACGATAAATATGCGATGAGCCCATTAATTTTTTCATCCACATTAATCAAAAGAATGTAAGAACACGGCCTATTTCGCGGCAAAAGAAATAACATTTCAAGAGACATCTGTTCAGTTCTTTTTGCAAAATAAAAACAAATAAAATTGTCCGCGTTACGCTGCGTAATAAAGCATCCGTACCCACTGCGCGAGTACCAGACGCGCTCCGCTCTGTGATATAATATTCATTCGCTTTACTTATGGGAACGCGAATTTCGTATGAACGTCGACAAAGGGACCTGTATCAAAAGGGATGTTTATTCTTTGTTGCCTTTATCCGTGTTATTAAGTTTCGAAAAAAGTAAAAGTTCTATGTAATGCATCGTACGCTATCTGAAAACGTACAAAAATAGACAACAGCACATATTTGGCTCGATTTATCATAGAACCGATTAAATATTGGCGGCGACGTGCGTTACGTATATACACAAAAGAAATATAAATTTTGGATTTCTCTTGTCAATTGGATGTACCTAAAGTCTAAGTGTCACCATCTTAACTCTAAGAGCGTCTACATAGACATTAAGGAAAAGTCATGCTTACAAATAATTCGGTATTTACATAGATAATAGCTAAATATCGTTGGTAACGCAAAAGCACCCATTAAGCTATGGTAGAACACGTAAATTTTAAAATTAAGTACACTATACAGAAAATATTTATTTTTGTGATACTTTTATACAATAAAAAACAGCCCACGGAATTTCATCAATTTCGCAAATGAGATCCACGGAACCTCCTAGAAATGAAAAAAGAAGCTCTGTGGCTGATTGATAAACTCGTTGCTTTTGAAGATAACAGGTTTGATTAACTATAGATAAATTATTAAGTCAAATTGAACTTTGCTCTTGCTTCAAAGAGCAGGTTAAACCGTAGTTTTCGGAGGTGGTCACAGCGCGGTGGTCGTTACCGGCCTCCGACCCGCAACGAGTCAGCTTTGAGAGGTGGCGGGAGGCCCAAGTTCTTCAATCCGAGTTAAAAATGTTGTGGGAGTGCACGCCCTCGTCTGACAGCGTACACAACAGGTATTTCAATTTGCGATTCGTTTTACCTTCGGCATCTTAAGACGTTTCCAATACGCATTGTCGATGCGCCGACACGGATCATCCGCAGGGAATGGTGTATGGGGCCCGAATAGATCGCCTGTAATAATAATAATATTAATATAAAAACTTAATCAAAAAAAATCTGTCTATATAATAACAGTTTCAAAATTGCGTATTTCTGAAGGTACTGAAAATTTTTATCAATGTAATGAACATAGAGATGAAAAATAAGTAATGGAGCGAAATAAGATATTTTCTAAGGTTTTATTCTTTATTTGGGAGTGCATCAGAATAAACTGATCATTGTACTTAATAGACAAAATATAGAATTTTTTTTTAATTAGAATTTCTTTTTCAAGTTATCGAAATTCGCAATTTATCGTGCGATCAAAATATTTTGTTTTAAAATTCTATATTTGTTATAGATGTTTTCTTTATTAAACCAAAATTACTATTTTGATAGTATAATAATTTTCCATCTTACAACCTTTAGTCGATAAAACGCATTCCCAAGCCTTCGCCAACCGGGAACATTGTTTACCCAGGGGCGAACTCGTACTGAAGTTGCAAAGCCACGCTGTAACTTACTCTGAACTTATAGCGTTCAGTATTCATTCTACAATGTTGAGGCCTCGAGTGATTTCAGCTAACAGCGCTTCACAGATACAAGACAATCAATGTCGTACTTCATACGCAATGGGCTGGAACTTTAAACTTAACTCAGGAATCCTTTACCGTATTGACGGTTTAATTAAGCCCTTCTAATAGGTAATTTTTATATAAAAATTATTTATCTTAAAACTTAGCGTATAAGATAAATTTTATGAAAAACACTACATTTGTCAATGAAGTGACGCATGTTTGAAATTATAATACCCTATATTAAGATGCACTCTCAAAAAATTATCGAAACATCAAACAAATTGAACCGTATCACGTGAACATATATAAGCATTATTAAGTAATGCTTATATATGCTCAGAACGTGATATGGTTCAACTTGTTGTCGCCGAAATAGTGACTACGGCTAAGCATAACTTTGAGTTGCACAACACTAGTCTTAGAAACGAAATAGAGTATCCATGAATGATGTCACCGTTCTAAAGCGCTTTTTAGTTCTAAACGCGGAGTAACTCCTTCAATGAATTTCTCATTAAATTGGTACGTTTTTGAAACTTTTGGCATGTAAATAATAGACTACATGTTTTAATGTACATCAAAATATATTGAACAAGCCTTTTTCTTTCATGACATTTCTTAAGAATACGAACTCTCTTGTTTCTCAAAAGCAGTATTCTGTTCCGAGAAAACCAAACAGCCAAAAGTTGTCAAACAAGAAGAAATATTTTTCCATTGCGCCAATCCAATTAAAATACAACAAGGTTTCGGATAATAGTTTTTAATAACTTCCCAGTCTTATAATTATGAAACTTCAAGACTTGCGTACCACATTTTACACGGTATAAAGTACATATGTATATATGTAATATACAGTCACGCCTATTTCTCAGAAGGGTAGACTGAGACTATAAATTTCGAATGGTACGATCTTTGCATATCTCACTTGCTTCACTGACATCCATCGATCTTTCCGTGCAAGCTCGTCGATTTAGGGTGCTTAAAATTTAGCCCTTTTTTAACATACAACCAATATGGTCTGCATAGAATTTTCCAGGGCAACCTGAAACATATATACGTTAAGGCTAAATGGAAAACGAGACTAAACACTTCTCACTGAGATTAAAGTCGTATCCAATATGAAGCATCGTTGCTTTCATATAGTCTTGCTGATTTTCCTTAATATCTTCGGGGAAAGTACATTTTTTAATCGTATCAATGAATGTCAAATATACTTTACCATAATCGCCATATAACCGATTACTACATGATACAACATAGAAATTATCAGGGCTAAAGATAAAGATAGCCCTGCGTGTTAGTATCAGGTATGTTTTGCTACCGTCTTCGTATAATGCTATCCATTACCATCTGATACGACGTAAAAATAATTTTGCCTGATTTTGTCAGTCATTGTCACTTAAATTTTTAAATTTTCATGTCATGCTGTCGATTACCACCTGACACAAAATACAAATTATCTTTTTTAACTCTATTAGTCAGATGTATTCCGCCACTACCATCGTCTTATATCATCTATCACCTTCTGATATTGTTGTCTACAATTTTAAAATTAGTCCTATCTACTTTAACTGTTATACAGATTAAAGCAGATAAAAATCTCAATTTTGTCTGTTTAGTTTACCAAGATATATAATTTCTTGAATTACGAAACATCGGAACGAATCGTCCACTCCTTAACGTAGGTATAACGCCGTGGTCGACTACAGCGGTCAGCGGTCTGACGACTTAACTTATAAGCCGCGTCTGTCGGATAGGAGCGCTGACATGTGAGCACAGCAACCCTTGGCGGCCGAAGGACACGTCCTGCTCCAGACTATAGCAAAAGCGTGTGGTGTTGTGAAGTAGATAGACAGTACCTAATGATAGATATTTTCCACAAACTATGCACGAACTCAAAACTAGCGCTCACAGTCGGTGCTGGGCGGTTTTGATTTTTGAAACCTTAAATGGAGTAACCGAAAATCAAAGAGCATCCCAATCAGCGTCTGACTAGACATGGTTCACCAATGATAATGGTTTTCTGATTTTTCATACAAATTAACTAAAATTAAATTTGACATTTTCATTATTGATAAACTTTAAGTATGTTACAAAAAAAAATTAATATCGAAAAAATTGTCAGAGTAATTTTGAATCCTCTGAATGAAAAAAATTGACCACCCGTGTGCATTGAAAATCGATAAAAAAACTGTTTTTATCGATTTTCAACTTAATTAAGTACAGGACAAAATAAAAGTTTTAAGATACAAACAAAAATATGTTTAATATAATTAAATAAAATTGGAAACGGTACAAATATGTAAAATGCAAAAGAAAGCCTGACGTGTAGAACACTTTACACGTACGTCTGTCTTATATGACCAGCTCGATCTTGGTGCATCTAGGTGATGCCAGGAAATAACTAATGCCAGCTAAATGGCTGCTTTTGTGCTATTTTACTATGTAGATATAAAAATTGTAACCGTATAATAATTGATATAAAATATATATATAATAAATGACAGATTTTCTACTGAAATATGAAATAAGTAGCAAAATAATGAACGCGATAAGTTGCTCTGTATTAGGGGTTCTCGGTAAAATTATTTCTGCTGTATATTGCCTTCTTTGAAATTGGACGTAATTTATTTTCTAAAAATGTAATTAATTACATTTTTAGAAAATAAATTACGTCCAATTACAAAGGAGACAATATATAGCAGAAATTATTTTCCCTAACTTCATTGCCCAGTTTCAAGTATATTTTATTATTCTGTGTAATGCTGCCAACTACAATTTTCTAATGAAGAAAAGTAGAAAACAACGTTATTTAATCTTACCTGTCAGTATCAAGTGTATTTTGCCATCTGATTGTAATGCTTTCGACTATCGCCCCTTAAAATTGGAAAAGTTATTTCATTAAGCTCGCCGACCAGGATCACGTACATGTTTCCATCTTCATTTACTCCTTTCGATCACCGTTTGATGTAAAGTGGAAAATTACCTCCTGTGGTTGATGACAGCTACAGAAAATGCGAAAATGCATGCAATACCATTGTAGACATAATTTATGGATGTCACATATTTTTTTAATTTCCTTGTTAAGAACATAGAAAAATTTTCATATTATTGAGGAGTTACTGCTATTAGTCCGATTTTTGAAAATCGAGTTTTCTCCAGATCTTTAGGGTTCTAGGAAATTATTCCGACCATTTTCCGAGTGATGACTATATGTTCGTGTGTGTGTCTGTCTGTGTCAGTCTGTGTGGCTGCGTGTGTCTGTATAGACACACGCAGACACACACACATACGTGTGTAAACCTCTCATAACTTTTGAACGGATGATTAACCGATCGAAACGCCATTTGCGATATTCCAAAGGGATCCACTCAACTTAGACTTGCTGAAAGTTGGACTGATTTTAGCCGGAAAACTTTCAGGAATCTCAAAAATAAAATTTTAGTCAGAAAAAGTTTTTGTAAGTTTTGTAAGTAGTCTTCGACTACTTTACCAATCGATCCCAAAACTAATCAACTCTTTTCCAAAAAAAGGGTTTTTTTTTTTTAAATCATGTAAAATTCGATCTAAATCGAATTAAGCATTCGATAGATATCTTAGTTTAAAAATTAAAAAATGCAGAGCTTGAAAAAAACATAAAAATCGAACTTGTAAACTCAAATTCAATAATTTGTAGCTAGCTGTATTTTTGAAATATGAAGCTCGAAATTAGCAAAAAGTTACAGGAATGGCTTGTAAAGTCAACCGTTTTTTTTTTAATTTTTGAGCTCAAAAACTTAATTTAACTTTGCGAAAACTATATTTTGAAGTCGAGAAGCTCAAACATCAATAAATATCATAGCGGGAAATTTTATGAAATGGCTTGCAGGATTAACCCTTTTGCAGATTTGTTGTTGCTATTTTCTCGCATATCGATTGATCCTTCTCCTACATCTCATTTTCTATTCATTAGAATATTTTTCCATTTCGAGGACATAATGTCAATAGAAAACATAAGATATTAAAAAATGATATTATGCCAAACACACAAAAGTCAGCAATGGCAACAGATTCACAGAGGAATATAGATAAATATTATAAAGAGCAAATCGATTTTGTTTTCCTTGATCTTTATAAACACATGGTAACATACAAACTTAAAGCGAAATTTATTGATATATCTCCTTCAGTCAAAGCTAAAAGCAATAAATAAGTTGCGCATAACCTTGTTGTATTTCATTGGTAAAGTATATTCTAATAATACTAGCTTTTGCCCATGGTTACACTACGTTTCAGAATTGATATTTGAATCTTTATTAAAGTATATATCTTAATAGGGCAGTTTACTGACATTTAGAATATTATACTTGTTGATGAGCTACGTAAGCTGTCTTGACATGATGACAAAGAGTGAAATCAAAATTAAAATCGGTTAAAAAAATAATTACTTATAAGTTATCAAAAATATTATGGGATCTCTTTTATGCAAAGCGGACTTTAACGTTATTCTGTATGGCACTGGTAGACAGGGACGTCACTAGGTACTATTGCTTTCTCTGTCTAATACACATTTTAAAAAGTTGTTACTTAGGTATTTTTTATAGTTATCAAAAAACGCTATCACTATATTCTCACTCAAATAAAAAGCTTTAATCAAAAAAATAGTAAACGACCCTATTCTAATCATTATTAGATTTAGCAACACTAGTTCAGAATTTCCCCCCTTTTCCTTTTCGTTTCTCTATCACTCTCTCTCGCTTTTTTTTTTCCTCATTCTTTCATTCCATATCGCCCGTCTCTACCATTGGCATTGCTAAGGACAGTAAACAAATGAGCATTTAATTAAATTTATATTTTGTTACTATTTGTGTAAATATGTGTAAAGTGTATGTCGGACATTATGAAGATTTTATAGTATAGAATTAATTTAGTAGCCTACTATTAAATAACTTCTATACTATTCGAATAATAATACAATCAATAAGTGTGATAATACAGCTGGACAATGCCTTCTTACGCAGCGCAAGATTTTTCTTTGAAAGGACCAATCACTCTAAATTATGAATCACAATCAAATATGTATTAAAACCTGATTATTAACTTTTTTTGTAAAGAAGAATCCATCAAACTGGACTAATACTTATCCGACTATAAACGCACAAACGGTCAGATAGACAAAGGTAAGGACGGACTGTTTTACAAGGTAACAAAACCATAATTTAAAGCATTGTTTAACGGGGGCGGTACCACCCCCTAGTGGGAGTAGGAGCTTTTTGAGGGGGCGGTAGCGGGTTCAATGGCCCTCGAAAGGTGATTGTCTGAATCGCTTTTTCAATCTATTTGGCTCCTTACGAGACTTCCTTGAAAACAGAGATGATGAACTGCGTGGAAACTTGATTGCGCCCAAAACTGACATCGCTTATTTGAAAGACCTTTTTAAAATATTGAATTATATTTATTTACAATTGCAAGGTGATGAGTTGAACAAAAAACATCATAGCTGCTTTTGTGGGAAAACTTCTTCTATTCAAACGAATTCTAGGAAGAGGTGAATACAACCACTTTCATACATAATCAGTATTATCGGTAAAACAGGAAGGTTTACTTATTTACTGTCAAAACCTGGACGCTCTTCAAGCTGATTATACAGCGATTCCAGGATATGTTAAACATGAATATATCAAGCTGGGTTTTAGACCCTTTCGCAAAGGCAGATACAGCATAATCATCAAATTTAGAAGAAGAACTCGTAGAACGCACAACTAATAAAGAATTAAAAATAAAATTCAGAAATGGATGCCAAGAGTTCTGGCTCCAAAAATCAAAATCATCTTTTTACCCTGGATCGTGGTAAATAGTACAGAAAATTTTAATTCCGTTTCCTTCATCATATTTGGCTGAGCGTGGGTTTAGTGCAGTCAGCTCCGGCCCTAGCTTTGATCAAGATGGAGGGCGATTGTTTTTCAGCGCCCTCAAGTCAGTGCTCATTTTCCAGAAATTTTAATTCGGCTTCATGATAAGTAAATAACAATTACAAAATTTTCAAAATAAGTTTTTATTGCAAACATCGTAATGTATTAAGCTTAAATTAAGTAACATTTTGTATTTCCGAAAGCAACACCAAAATTTAATTTTTTGCTGAAATTTGTCTAATGCATTTGGTTTTTTAGCGCACCTAGTTCCATGGCGCATAAAGTAATTGCTCTACTCGCTCTAGCCCTAGGCTCGCGCTGAGAGCAGTAGCTAATTTACTGTCTAAGAAAAGGATCTTTGAGCGTAGTGATTTGCGACTGATGTTAATTAAATTGAAACCCGGCTAATGTCGGGTTGTTAAATATATTGTTAAAACATATTGTTAAAACTCCACCAGCCTCAACCGTCTCATTGACGTTTATGTTTCTTATTGAATATTGTTTTTCCATTTTATTTTTTTACTAATTTTGATTAATCGTCTTGTCTTTGCTTTTGTGCAGCGCCCAAGTGCGGGGTGCTCCAGCTTTGTAAATTGTTTTGCATTTGTTGGTTAAGTTATAATTTTGTTCATAACACTTTGTATGGTCTTTGTCTGAATTAAATGTTAATATCACAACCATCAGCCACAACAACGAGTAGCACAAATACAGAGAGAGAGAGAGAGAGATAGAATCAGTTTTTAATTTGTGATTATTAATAGATAATAGACAAACGTATAAAATTGGTATAATTAACTATTATGTAAAGTGGGGTATTGGAATTTTGTTTTTTTGTAAAGGAAGCGGTAGTCCATAAAAGTTTGGGAACCATTGGTTTGTGCAGTGTTTTTTTTTTAAATACATCTAAAATAGTTTTGTACAAAATCATAGACTCGTATTTCTTACAATAAATTCATTACATCTTTCCTTTTTTTTTATGACTTTTTTGTTCACTTGTAAACAAAAGTGACCCAACTGTTAAAAGAGAATAAGATCTATTTTATTTACAGATAAAAGCAAGAATTTTTATTGCCGTATTACTGATAAAATAATTATTTTATTAAAATAATATTATGAATATATTTTAACTGCATAAATCTATAATCGTATTTAGAAACAGCAATATTTATAGTTTTCAAGTTCTTCAAAAACAGATTTATTTCCAATAGGATATCATCTCATTCGATGGTATCCTATCGAAACGCTAGATGCAGTCTGCGACACTGGAATATATTATATGACCATTATTCGATCTCCTTGTCGAATAGACGCACTGATGACAGCCTCGCCCGGAAGCTGGAGGGGTAGCTCGTGATGTAGGATAATTTATCAAACGGATATTTGATCGCAGCGCCCTCGCCGTGCCGGTGGCTCCTAACTATTACGTAACGACCGCCCAACGACGCAGCCTTACAGCCCACCGCCGAGTCTCGACATGTGTTAAATAGAGAACATGGCTTATTCATAATACTGGACCAGCGGATCGGATTCAATCGATCTTATTAGAACAAAGCTCCTTAACGTGGTTTGCGGCAGGAGTTGACTGGTGGAAAACGTAAAAAAAGAACATTGCGCCCCTGTATGCGACTTTCTCTCTCTCTCCCTAGAATTTCATTATTTAGTATTTTTTATACAATTTATAATACATTATTTTATATCTAATTTAAAATCATTGAATATTTTTCCAAAAATATTAAATGGAACTTTTCGATTTTATTCCTTACATTGCGTTATTTAGATTGTCAGAAAAACTTAATTCCTGACGGGGCACCCACGACCGCACATTTAGTTTTTTTATGATAGTATACAGGCGGTGACCAAGCCTGCACATGTGTGTGTTTTTAATTCGTACGCAAACCTCAATATCAGTCATCACTTGCCTTAACGGTGAAAGAAAATATATCAAACCTTTTGCGTTTTACTTCTCCCTATTAACAATGCATTCAATTCTACCATCCTATCACTTTTCTATAAAGCAGCTAAGCATGAAAATAATCGTAATAGATAATAACAATTTCCTAATAAAGAAAAAAAATCGCCTTTTCAATTTGCCAATATTCTGAGAAACGACTGACTCCCAAAGTATAATTGACAATTTAGTTGATATCTTAATATTTGTAAATCATTTCCGAACGAAACGTAATAACGCTTATTTATTAATGTTTATGTGCAGAAAAAAGATAAATTGTAAATAGCCCTTTTGAAATATTGCAATGAACTTATAAGAAATATGTGCATGTAGTGAATTGAAATAAATAAATTAGATTTATTTTCGTACGAAAACCAGTTGGATATTTAAAAAGAAAGGGAACCAAACAAAATTAGCCCGTAAATTACATTTGTACCTAACTCCAATGCTTTACTTGAAACACAATTCAAAGAATGATTTCCCTCTTAATTTCGCTTAGCGAATAAATTTAGTGTTACGAGTTGTATATAAAAATGGAAAACATCTTATAAAATACTTTACATTGAATGTGCCTGAGTTTGTAACGAAATTGATGTAATCGACTTCATTCCTAATTTCATCGACTTTAAACTACATTTAGATGTAAATTCGGATGCATTTTCAATTTAAGATCATAATAGAGTTGGTAAGTAATTAAGCTATTCAATGGCTTTTTCCAAATTAAATCCATCAAATTTAAACTCATCTATTATGTTTTGATGAGGTGTATTACTGAAAATCACGAAGGTCTATCGAAAAAACCGGAAGCTGAGTAATTATGCTTAATTTTAATCATTACACTGCACGAGCATAATCTTTCACGACCTTTATATTTTATTTGTCATCGATGAGTTAACACCTCAAGCCTTCTGTGCTGTATGAGTAGAGCTTAGACTTTATAAAGTCAATTCAACTGGTATCAAAATTTGAATCCTGTTCTTTCTGAAACGAAGTCAACGCGCATGACCACCACAGCTCATTATACAAATATTTATTTATTTATTTGAAACACCAACAATAAGTTCAATAGATTTAAAAAAAATTTACATTTCTAATACGTAAGTACTAAATATAATAAATGTCCTATTAATAAAAATTATTCACAGCTTAAAAAGAGACATAGCATGTAACAAACATAACAATAATGACATAAAAATAATATAAACTCACGCCCACTTCCCACTACAGAAATATAAATTGCAGTAACTATAGATTTCCACATGATAAGATCTTTCCAAGTCTTTATTGCTTCACTGACATCCATCAATCTTTTCATGAAAGCTCCTCGATTTCGGGTGCTTAAAATTTGACCCTTTTTTTATATGCCACTAATATGGTCTGCATAGAATTTTCGAGAGCGACAGTTGCCGAACTTTCTGTCATACACATTCGCTCTATGTATTTATTTTGTCATCCTACTTTAACTCATCGTTTCCATTTGGAAACGATGAGTTAAAGTTGGCCATCTGGCCAAACCACCGCTACATACCTCTTTCTACTCCAATCACTAAATTTTCTTTTAAGCCACACCGCTCTCTGACATCACTGTTTCTATATTTATGTTTCTGAAAAATTCCATACAAAGTACGTAGAGATCGCATCTGTTCATCATTAACCCTACTTTTATTTTCCTTCTGCCATACCCAGTTTTCACTGCCATACTTATGTATGGCAGTCAATCCCTACGCTTATGCGTAGGGATTATGACCCCATTATGGATAGCCAAACGCGCTTATCGTGAAACGCTTTTACTCTTTACAATAGCAAGCAAGGCCCCATTCCCATTATTTTCCGCATTCAGTTTCCTTTCGACATCTTTATCAAGTTTACACCATTTATAAACAAATTACTCAAGTACTCGTATACAAATTTTTTCACTATTCGACTTTTTCACCTTCTATACATAATATACATCACATTCAGCCGTGTTTTCGTCTCTTTCAAGCACCGTCACCTTAGTCTTATTAACGTTTACTTTCAAACCTATTTTCTTAACAGGACACAGAATTTTTACAGCTCGCATGCCGACGCCGCAAGGATTACTTGGTCATCGGCGTACAGGAGGCTTTTGAGAGACAGCTAATCCATCCTTAGTCCACACTCATACTCTTTTAAATCGTACAAGCAGCTATCTAAGAAAAGATTAAATAGCCACGGTGAGGATACACAACCCTGTCTGACACCCCTGCGGATGTCAAATCAGTGTATGCTCTACTTTTTCTGATACAAGTACTGAAGCCCTGCAAGGGATTGTAGTGCCTACATCAATTGACTACTCACATCATACATGAATAGGATTTTTCATAGATCTAAAAAAATAAAAGCAAAGGAATTTTATGTCAAGTATATACTAAGATCACCATTTTTGCATTGTGTTTAGTATAGACTTTTTGAATATATTGAGACTTCCACCAAAAATATCCACAATTGATCAACACTATGAAACTCGTTATAATCTTTCATCGTTCGGTTTAACGATGAGTTCAACATTGAGTTTGCTTTGCCACGTTTAATAATAGAACATGTATCTACTAGGCCGAGAAGTTTTTGTTGTTGCCTTCAAACTAACTATACTCAGTAGATTATGATAATCAGTAAAATTATTTAATGATTTGTACCGAAACATGACATCCTGTAGCTAACGACGATCAACAAAAGAGCTGGTTTTGAAATTAAGTAGTCGGTCACAATAATTTGGCAGTTATTTCACCACTCCACACCTATACGAAAGATGATAGAGAAATCTTTTCTTCAATCTTTCGATACTATAAACGTAGTACTTGTACGTTGTGTTTCAAACCTGGCTGGATCGCAGACGGACCGGTCAAAATCGGTGGATTTATTCGTGAGATATCGTAAACGAAAAAAACGCAAGAAGTGATTTTTTTAAAAAATCCAAAAATTTTATATCTAATTAAATGTATGTTCTGAATCCTTTTATAGAACTTCAAAAATTTTGCAATTCCAAAAGTGCATGCCTCATAGCAGTCTTTCATTTTTTACAAATATATATATATCAATACGAATGTTTTTCTTGTTATTCGTGCATTTATATAAGTCTATAAGTACATTATGAGTAACATTAAAAAAAAATTAAGTCCAAAAAATAGATCGATTTTAGTAAGGCAAGAGTAGAGCACTACCTCAGCGCTCCACTTATAAGGCATGCAAAAATACCACGCAAGCGTTGTGAACGGACCTAAGTTTACTTTACCATACACATACAACGAACAAAGTGTCCAGTCGTATTTTTATAATACTAATTACAATTAAACCACGTTGAATTAGACCGTGATCTTCGAAAGGACTTAGTTTAGGATAATACTAAAACGTTTGGAAAAAAATGTACTAGATCAGTTAAGTTTTTTGAGAGTTATCGTAACCACGCAAGTATACAGACACACGGACGTCCACGGAATAAAGATATGAAATGGTTTCCTTCTTAAAATAATAACAATACATCTTCTCATGTTGTAAAAGTTTTCATCTAAAATAAGAATAAGTGTTCTGATATTTAAAGTTCTGACTGAAATTCACATTAGCTAAATCAGTTATAGTTTTTAAATATGTTACTAATCAAATGCAATCAAGTACCAATACCACAAATAAGCCGCTTAAAACATTACCCACGAGTGTATATATTGTAGTATTTATTGAAGAAGCTTCAAACACAACTTCACCTTTATTTATGAATATTGACAACATATAAACCTTTTTGTGCCTTTAATTAAATTTGACATAAATTCTTTCAGTCATTTATCACTCGAAAAGAGATCTTCAAATGGTGAAGTATAGACGAAAATGATGGATTAGTGAAATTAATTTTGAAGTAAATTCTGTGATTCATTTGTCACCATAGGCAGGATCCTCAAGAGCTACAGTCGCAAAAAAAAGTGCTATACTACAACTAATTTCAAACTAAATTCTTTGATTTGAAATAAAGAGAAATGTTGTAAATAAAATGCTTAAAAATTACAAATTCAATGAAGATATAAAATAATAATGACAAGCAGAATGTTTAATGAGTTTTTTTCTGACACTAAATATTCAAAGTATAAATTTTAAACTTATGAATATTTAGTGTCAGAAATCACTTTATAGTCACTATAAAACATTGTACTCTGATGATTATTTCGAAACTATGTAAAGAGATATTTAACTTGGTAACGGAACAATGCACTTTTATAATATTGTGTATTTGTACAAAAATGTTGTAATTTTAAATCTATTGCTGTTCACCTCCATTTTTAAAAACGTACTGGCTCCATTTGAAAAAAGGGTTGAATAGGCGTCTGATGAGGTTTAAAAAAATATGTTCCGAAGACTAGTTTAGACGTATGAAATTTTGTATAGACACCAATAGAGAGTTATTTAAAAAGGCATATAATAAAAAATTTGGGCAACAGTTGACCTTGCAGGCCAGCTTCAAAGCTTGCCACATTTTTATGAGCAATGATATTTTGGAGCTTGGAAATCATAAAACATTATTGCCCTCATTCTTTACAAATTAAATATTTTATTTTAAAAATTATTGGTAGTACCAAAAATGACATACTTTTTATATTACAAATAATCCGCCAAATATATCTTATGAAGAAATTAAACGATTTCAACAAGACATTCGACGTAATTTTTTAGGCATTTTTATTTTTATTTTAAATATCAGTTGATAGATTACTATATAAGTTATGTTGAAAACACTTTCTTTTTTAGCTTTCCCCTATGTAAAGTTGAAAAATTCTCGTAAAATTGGAAAGTTTTTGTTTTCAGCCCGATTTTCGAAAATCGAGTTTTCACTAGATCTTGACGTTTTAGGGTCCTAAGAATATATTTCGACCATTTTCCCGGTATGTCCGAATATGTCACCAACACATATATATATAAGTGTATTTATTCGCTAGAAAAACGTAATTTTACTCAAACAAATATATATATATTTACAGACGTTGATTTATAACGTGTTTTCATACAATGTTGAAGTAAATACATTGTTTCTATTCTATTGGGCTTAGTGCTGAAGTACCAGTGTGTTTAACGCAGCATTTCAACAATACATGACACTACGTGACATTAGTAATGTGAAAAAGGTAAGATGTACATTTTTCTTATTATATAGTACATATATATTTAGATACAATATATATCGAATTATGCGTTTTTAAATAGCCTTTTTTAAATGCTCGAAATTACTCTATATATATATATATATGGATGTGTTATTGAGCTTCTCGAGTTCAAAAATATAGTCGACTGTAAGTTTTTGAACTTTTCGCACTTAATAATTCGAAAGACGGTTTATCTTAATGGCTGTCCCTGAAACTTTTCGCTATGTATATATATATATGTATATATATATGTCGGCGCGGGACACTGATAAGCTTGTATTGGCCGGGCGCGTAGGTGACGCGCATTTCGAGAACTCGAGAGCAATGTTTACATTAACAGCATTAGCTGTGAGATTGTGGTTTGACAAAAAAGAAAGTTTCGCGATAAGTTGTTTTATTAGAGAAAGGACTCAATTAGTTAGTGATTTTAGTCTGTTGTTACCTCATTTCATATTGTGACTTTTATCATAGTTTATTGACAATTTATTAGTGGTTTATTATTGTTTTACTTTTTATCGATTATACAACTTAAGACTATACTCGTGTGTGTGATTATCCACTATTGTCCGCCCACAAACATGGAGACGATCCCGGCGCTTCGGATGTAGTTGGGGAGTCTCACGCTTCGACATATATATATTTATATATGATTTTTTTCATTGCTGTTATCAGCAATTTTATGTTTTAAAGGCGAAATTCTGTTTGGGAATATCCTCTGCCATTAATTAATACACCAGTTAAGCAATATCGAAATGTAAAACAACAAAACCATTTTAATAATTGCAGGAATTAGTGAAACAAATTAATATTTACATTGTATTAGTATTTTGTACAAGGTCATCTAAAAATTAATATTTGTATTTGTAATATCAAAGAAGGCATTATTTAATTCCAAGTGCTTGTTTAGTTCTTACAAATCGTAGCCATTAATATTTAACACTCTTTGTAATTATAAGAAACTTATGAAAAAAAACAAGAACGTAACGATTAGTGAGTTTTATAATTTCAAATTTCAAAATACATAACAAAAAATAATATTTGTTTTTATTTTATACAAAATAATTAATAATTATTAGTATTCATATTTTCTTTAAATCGAGTAATCTCGTAGCCCAAGTACACTTCATTTCTGACGGTATAGGCAAAATTTTGGGTATTAATACCCTAAATTGGTTTATTTTTTAAATATGTTATACCCTTAAATAGCTAGGAACGATCGCAAAAGAAATCGGCCCGTCAGTGCCCTTCGCGCACAATTTTCTCGTAATACTAATATTCCTGTTATTGTGTTTATAAATATTGGGATACTGTATTTAATCTTGTTAGGTACCGTATTGTTCTTATATACAGGTTTCCTAAAATTAATATTTATTAATTACAATATAGGGCAGTTTAAAATTTTGTAAGTCGTATCGCTTGGTGTTGTAATAGTATTTTCTATTCATTAAAGTGAAAGTTAAAAAATCGGTTAAACCTTGATACTTCATTTTATTGAATATTTATTTTAGATTCACCATCTTGAAAACAGTTTTTATTTTATTTTCAGTTGCTACAAGGGTATTGTGATCAATATTAAAAAAAATTTGGCAATTTTGTAATGCCTACTACGTAATTACTGGTATTCAATGTAGGTTTTGATTTTACATATGTAGTTGTACCTAATACTTTAAACCAAGTTTTATATTTCAGGTTCAGTAATTATTATATTAAAAGCTATGTTTTTTAATTTTTAGTATGTTTATATTTCTTTTATATTTCTTCATTTTATATTTCTTCAATATACAATACTAATACTAATTAAGCTTTTAAATAATTAGTTTAATAATTATTTAATTATTAAATTAATTATTAGTATTTAATTTAATTAATGATAATGGATAGCGATAAATTTTTAAGTTCATTACTCTCAAAAGATTGATTTTAGTCCTTTTTCATGTGCACCGAGCTCAAAAATATAGTTCTAATCTGTTTTGAGCTTTTCAAGTTCGACTGCGAAAATCTATGTCTACAAAAAACGCGTTTTCTTAATTCTTTAAACATTGTATATCTTTCGAACACGTTACTGGATTTTGATCTGCTTTATCTGCCATAGGCATTTGACGTAGTTTTTAAGCAGAAAAAGATGATAAGACACACATTATAGACATTACCCAGAAGATGGTCCAAACAAATTCCTAGGACCCTAAGAAGTCAAAATCTGATGAAAATTCAATTTTCGGTAATGAGAGCGAAAACAGTATATTCATAATTTATGAAAATTTTCCTTTTCTACAGCAGGAAGTTAAAAACGTTCTTTTTTAATATTTCATTGATTTTGATACTCGGTCATATTTTTCTGCATCGAATACGGTAAAACAGATCAAAATTAACAATACGTTCGAAAGATATCTTAGTTTAATAATAAAAAATAGCGTCTCTTTCCAATTTTTGAATTCGAAGACCTCAAAACTTATTATAACTACGTCTAGTCTGACTTGGCCTGACCTATCCTGGTCTTGTTTAATCTGGTGTCGTATGGTGTGGTGTGGTCATAGCGTAACATGGTATAACGTAGCGTGCTATTGCGTGACATGGGGTGGCGTACTTAGACCAGATAAGATCAGACACTTATGAGCTTTTTTTAAGAATTATACAACTTGAAAATCTTCTTAATTATTAACAAATATTTGCAGTCGGCGACATCATATTTATGTTTTCTTATTGACTGGGACTCATGTCACATTGTATAACTCCGACTACAAAAATTGCATCTTGTTCATCATCAAATCATCTTGTTTTCATGTTTTTAGTAGGTATCCTATGCAGATGTGTTTTTTTTTATTATTTTTAATTATTTCTTTTATGTACTACTTTTTGTTCTTTTTAAACAATAGATCGTAATTTCTTTTAGACCGTAACCATTAACATCATGTCTTCTTGTAGCAGTCGTAATAAATTACTTTTATTGATGCAATGTTATTAAAAAATATTCTTAGGTCGTGTAATTCATAAACAGAACTTATTGTTGTAGAATAAACTAAGAAACATCATCTTGGATTTAAAATACCTATTCCATGTCATGTAATACGATATGTAATTTTTTGTCCGCCACTGTCTTTTTATATTTTACGACCGCCATCCTTGTTTTATTAAACCAAAACCTAGCCTATAACCATTAGATGGTTTAAACGATTCGATAAATATCTCATTAATTGAAATTCATGTAGACGTTAGAATTTTTCGAGATTATAACTATCTTTACTGTCGCGGAGTCGGGGAAAAAAGACACTGTAAATGGTTAAAGAAGACTTTAGGAAATTAATTATAATATTATGACTCATCAAAGAGTATGTGAGAAGGTGTAATAGTATCTCTTTATTACCATTTGTCAATTCAATTTATTCCAAATTCACAGATTGTATTTATACATTTGTAACTACCACCTAAAATCTATCATTTTGATACCTCAATCTATGTGTTTGAAGGAATTTTTTTAATATCAAATCGTATCAAAAATCTGCCATTTATATTTATTATATTTTCGATATTGAAGCGACACTTGCGTTACTGTCTCAATTCCAACAGTGTTGTTGTAGTTTAGTAGCTTCATGGAGATTTTAGGACGGACATATATATATACAGGTCAAACACATAACCCTCCTTTTGGGCTTCGCCGCAGTCGGATAAGAGCCTTAACAATAGTTCTGAAATCCAGGCGAGCGAAACCGCGAGCACAGCTAGTACGATATAGTCGTTTCTGAAAGTAATGGATTCATATTCATTCCAATTACACCTAACTTAACGGCACACATTTGCATACATTTTAGATTCACCGTTGCTTTTCTTACATTTGCTGAAATAACAATTTAAACGTGATGAACATTTTTATACACATTAATATACGTTTCAACAAACTTGTGCCGTATCCTTAAAAATATTTCGTTCAATTTTAGGGATCCGTTTACAAACGCGAAAATGGAACCCTTATAATTTCATCGTACCCTTCATGCTGTCCATCTCATATGGCTGTTATTTTTCTTCCGGTACTCCATCGTGTCGACTAATTTCGGATAAGTGTTCAAAAATGTATCAAAGGCACTTAAGGCGTTTTCAGTTTGAGATGCAAACGGCTCATCAGCTTCCAAAATAACTAACTGTGAGCCTCTCTTCCAACTTTTGAAACATGTATTTTATAAATCTGAGAAATATAACAGTAACGGAGTATTATAAATAAGCTTACCGCCCTCGGTTAAAAAAATAGATAATTAAAAACCGGGGTACCAACTTAACAATAGAAATTATTGTTTTTAATTAACGAATTTCCGTCAAACGTTTATTTTAACTGTCTGTTTCAGCCGTCAAACGATTGTTAAGATGTAAAACCAAAGAACCTAATTTAGAAAGGCCAACTTAACAATGGTTCGCAGGTGTGCGGCATCAGTGTCAAAACACCCGAAGGTTCACGTGCCGTATTTCTCGGTGCGACACGTGGAAGAGAGATGTTCTTTCGGCAATATTACAAAGGAAAGCTGATCCGATATTTTTATCCAACAATACCGGCCGAGCTCACCACTTTCTTTGGTGGCGCTGTACAAAGAGTATCAAAGATCTATGCAGCATTTTCAAAGAAAACCAACAACAGGTGCGGCCACGGCTGCGTTCGCTTTATAATCAACGGGCGATTTCTCCGCAAAACAGCATTGAGATATCAAAACAAATGCAAATGAGTAGAATTATAGTTACCTGCAATAAATGATTGAGTCTGTTCATTTTAAATTAAAAACTTTATGTTTATATGAAAGTCAATGCCACACTCTTTTGATTGAAACTTGTGCAATTGCAAAATTTACATCTATTCCGTCGTTGATACGAAACCAACGTTTCGCGTTTTATAATACAAATTATTTAATAACTTTACATACTTATTCCAAAACTCTTGCAGATTAACAATAATAATAACATTTCTTAGCTATATCAGGGTAAAAATTATTACTGAGTATAATACATGATGTTTGTAAAAAAAAACAAGTGTCCTAACAAGTACTGACGCCATAGCCACTACCTAACCGTAAACATCCACAAATTCAAAATAACATCACATCACCAAGTTTGAAAGTTTGACTCGAATTAACGCCGGCGCGTTTTAATTTATCGTGACCGCATAACTTTAAGAGCACCAGCGCGATAACTCCGCAAATGGATTCATTTAATCCCGTGCTGTGATTTTAGGTGGTGCTCGCATAACTTTGTAACTTTGGCCATTTATTTTGACAATTAAGTCCAGAGTAAGTGTAAACAAGTGGCACTTCAAAGTCTGAAAAGGGTTCACTAAAATATAAAACTAATTCAACTCTAGCTACGTGCGACAAAGTATTTTTATGTTGTTACTCATATATGTGCGTACACTGTCGCGAATGTTAACTACAGTCCAGTGGAATCGTTATAGGGTGCTCGTAAAATTATTAATGATAAACCTATTTTGTGTTAATACGAGCATTTGTATATTTAAATCGAGAAATTCTTCATTAAACACTTCAGCTTCTAGACAGCGCTGAGAGGCCTATTCGTCCAGTTAAAAGCCATTAGCGTTTCATTAAAATACCACAGTCGAGCAGAGACGTCAAAGTGACTTGAAAATTAACTTATTATCGTAAAGTCATAAATTACACCTTCTGTTTTCGTATGAAGAGGTATTTTGTTTTACCGACTATTTTATGTCATAACTATCACAGTTCTGATATGTTTGGGTTGAAGCTAACAAAACTATCAGAACAAAATTAAGCAGGTGTACGTTGATTTTCATTATTTTGTATTGTATTTAAAACATATGAGCTCTGATGATCGACCGAAGTTTACTAGAATTTGCTTTGAGAAGGTGATAATTTGTCACGGAAAAAGTTGCCTGCATTCATTTTCAATAAAATATGTGCATATGCATATCTAGATAAACTTATAGTAAAGTGCTAATTCTTACTTTTAAACTGACTACAAATGATGCACAGATCAAAAATATGATACACTTTAATAAATCAAAAGCACATGTTGGCTAGTCCGTAGCTTAACTACGAATGTATCGCTCAACGAATATAGTTGTTTGTAGACTCACCCCGCTCGGCCTTTTCTCCCATCACGATCGAAGACTTCTATGTACTACTAGAAGTCTTTAGTCGCGATCGCCTGACCAAGCCATAGACTGCTAACATAGCCACGCTGCAGTGTCTACCCCAGATACCACACGAGTTTAATAAATTGCATGCTAAAAAAATAATTTAGTTTGGTTCTATTTGTCGGTCCGCGCAAATAATCAGACATCAGTAACAAATGACCTATGTCTTTGCTTCGCCGTAGTCGGGTATGAAAGCCCTTAAGTCTTATATGATGTATTAAAACACATTTCTCCAACGGCATTCCAGTAGTAACCGTTTTTAACTTACATTTCTTTGTGCGACGAAGATCTACATCAAAGTCAACATACATTTGTAAAATGAATTTACATCTGTTTATTATTTATTGTAAATTTAAAGAGATATGGTACTACAAAGAGAGTTATTTAATGAAAGAACCGCATAACTAACGGTAATATATCATGAAAATAAAATTAAAATCCATAAACAATAAAAAATAAAACTTTATAAATCAATACTGTAGTGTATGTGGAATATTCATCTTCAATATATTTGAGTAAAGGTTTCACGCCATTTGATTTCAATTGGTGCCCTAAAAAGTGAACTTCTTGCATTTTCTATATGCTCTTCTTAACGTTCAATGGTGAGTTACTGTATTTAAGAGTATCTAAAACTATTTGGAGCCTTGTATCGTGTTGTTCGTCGATGTCTCCAAAAATATATTATCAATGAAATTAAAGTCTCCTTTGCATTTCATCAAAAAAATTTCAAACATTAATGTTTTATCAATGCAACAGATTAATCTGTTGCATTGATAAAAGTGATAAAAATTGTAATATGTGTTAAGTTAGGATTAAGTTTTATTTGATAGAATGCATCCCTTACGTCTAGTTTGTTAAAGACGCTACCATATTGCTAGAAAATCCACCCTTGTTCTGTATGGATAAACTCTTGCCTAAAATTACAAAAACAAAGAAAACCAATTTAATAAATTACCTTTACAACCTTAATCAATCAACATGTCCGTTTTTATCTGCTTAAACTGCATTCGACCATTATATTATTATGGATGTTAAAAACATAATGTACTTCAATTTACCTTTTCTTGTTATCATTACTTTTCTTTTTTGCAATATCTTGTAAAGTTTTTGTTCATCATATTTGCTTTTAATAAAGCCTTTCACAGTTTTGCAATATCGGCGATAATGACCTACCTTGCCACATACATATATGGCATGTTTTCCTTCTCGCAGGGCATTCATCATAGAGTGCCCTACGATGCATCCTAGAGCACTCCGACTTGCGTGCTCTACGATGTCGTAGAGCAAGTTGTTGATAAGTCCGCATCTCCCATAGCGTTCTTAATTGACATTTATGCCTTTATTTTGAATCTTATCCTCTTTTTGAATGTTATCTTCGATGTAGTTTATGTGAGTCACTCTCCTAAACAGACTCGTGATACAAAATACAATTTACCAAGATAAACACACGAGTCTGTTTATGAAAATAAATCCCATACACTACAAACACCATTGGCCGTAATACATCAAAGCCGTTCAGATCGGTCGATCTGAAATAAATCGATCAGAGTCAATGTCCTTATTTTAATGCTGTGTTTACGTTTACCTTAGATTTGAATCAAGTTTCGAAATTATGTAGTAACCGACAATACAAAATAATTAAACAACGGCAAACATTTTACGATGAACGCTTAAACGCATCAGGCGAATTTTCAAAATAAAAGCAACTAATAGCAACAATCACTTCGTCATACCAATATCGCAACAATGTTTTGGGATTACAATTAATAAAGCACAACGTACAGCGTCCCAAAACAACAACACGCACGGTCCGGTCCACGAGATGTCCGGTAATTACGTAACACGGTGTCGCGCAAACGGACGGATAACGAGAAAAAGGATCAACGTAATGCGCGCGCGCGGCCGACTGTCGCAGGTGAGGCGCTTTGTGCGGTGGCCTTCATCCCGAAGCGCGCTTTTGACGGCGCCCGCGGACCCGGCGCGGCCGTAATGCCGGTGATAAATTAGGATTCCGCCGCGTCACTTGTTCGATCCGTATTTGTTTGTGAAGTAATAATTACAACCGCGCCATTGTTATGTTACAACAAGGATATGTGGTGTCTCGGGGACAACTTGGAACTAAGTTCCTTTCGCTATGTGTAAATATATTTTATGAATTGAACAATTATAATGAATTTAATTAAAACGTTTGATAGTAATTAAATAAATAATAATATAATTTGTGTAGAGGCCATTGCTACAAAAAATAATGTCTTTTTTTTTCTAGTTGAATAGAGGAATATTTAAAAAGTAGATGGCGTTATCCCAAAGTTTGTTAAAATGCAATTTATTATATTAGCTACTATTTTAATAATAAATAAAAAGTAATATAATTTGCATGCATTAAAAAGTGTGCGTGCGATTCACACACGATAGAAGTGAAACTTCAATAAATCGACAAAAGAATGAGATGAATATATATAACAAAGGTAGGATAATTACAAAGTTTATTTGTTTAAAAATGAAAGTATTTTGATTAATTTAAAAAGATATTTTATTTAACATATGTTATTTAATTTTAATTTTATTTTCATTTTTTTTGCATCGATATTGACGACACATTTCGGCATTAGTTTCCGGCATCTTATAAAATTTGTTATTTAGCACAAGATATAAAAATACTCACAAACATTGTTAAATAATAACACACCACCCTGACTTCTTACTAAAAAGCTGTAATACGCAGCCGCATACGTACAGTAGTATTAGCTCACGTACTTTTCACATATACTAACACACGTTAAATGCTCAAATACAAGCAAGTATTAAACAGTGACAATATACATACACACCGACATTTGCTCTCTCGCTCTGGCTCACTAATTACAGGCGACTATGCTTAGAAGACGTGAGTGGGGATGCAACGAAGCATGGCACAAAGAGGAAATAGTATGTATATTTCTGTCTCATTCTTTGTGCCGGCTTCATCCTACACATTTTTGTATTGGTGTATCTTATCCGTTGCATCCGGTTTGAAATCACAACGACTCTAAGGAAGTTTCACTTCAAAACAAAGAACATTAAAACATTATTTTTTGTTAAAAAAAATTAGATACTGAGAAAATATAAAATTATTTAAATTCTTAGAAATATGTTCATTATAAGGAGTTTGAAACAGTTATTCGTATGTTTTTCTTTTAACATAGATATTACATTATTTGGGTTTCTAAATAAAATGTTTCAGCAAATAATATTTTTTGAAGTTCTTCAAAACAATTTCGTTCTTTTTGAAGTTACATATTAAAATTTTTATGCAATAATTGCTGTTAAAGTAAGAGTGTTACTAATTACATTTCATATAATAATGAAATTAATTAAAATATTTAAAAGTAATAAAATGAATAAAAATAAACAAATGCTAGTACAGATTCCAACTCGGGCACCGCACGCGCGTAACGTAATGCTCAACGGAGCTGAATCGTACTACTGATTCTCGAGCGGAAATAGATGCGCTATGCTTCAAATATCCTATACCATATTAACGCTTACATAACTTTATTTTTTGCTACCTAATTCTTCGCGACGTGTCGTGCGATAAAATACTTCGACCATTGGGTCGAATATAATTGTATATGTTTGTTTACCGGCCGGCACCCACCCACTATTCTGAACGTTTTGTGTTATGAAAGTAAATCAAAAAAGACAAAATTAAAGGCTAAATGAAATTTAAAGACTACACAGCTTAAAATCATCTACAAACGATGCCGCATCGGATGGTCGAAGGTCTACACCTTTCGGTAGTTTTTAATCGAACCCGGGTGAAAAAAAAATTGTTTTCATTCTATGTACCTTATAGGTTTCGAAGTCTTATCCAACACTACGTCTTAGAGAACAATACCAAATCCCCATATAAATTTTTGCCACAACGACACAAAACACATTTCTGCTTTAATTGTATATTTAAATACAACAAAAACGTATGGGCAAGTAGATTTTCATCAACTTACCTATTCTCTAAAAGTCGCTTTCCTCCGTATCTCCAATCATCCTTAATTATCAGGGAGTGATATTGTTTACTTTATGAGTACAGGTTCGGGCTCGAATTTATAATTTTCGTATTAAAAACCGAAAGCTCTACTGAGCTAAAAGTATTTTCTAGTAATAACGACAATAGAAAATTATTCTCAAAAACGACATAAAATTAATATCATATGATTTTTTCTCAGTACTTAGACAAGTATATCGCAGTCAATTTGTACTTTTACTGTGACACTGATTTAATTGGCATAAGATTAGCCAATATTTTTTCTCGGATTATATCTATTAAGTGGCATGAATAGTCTCATATATCGGCATCATTATCACATCGTCTATATTGACTCTTAATAGATCATAATTGCCATTATCTGTTATTCCATTAGATATCCCAAATGGGACCTTTATCGACGCACAGTTATAATATCCATAGATTGTGACGCCCTCTAACTTTTCGGTACAAAGGTATTAGGAACTTCAAGTTGAGCCGCATGGGTTACGTTACCACGAAGACTTCAGTATAAGGCCCCCTAGAGTCTTTGAGTGGCCCCAAACTTTGAACGATCGAAATATAATCTCTAAATGAACCCTTGAATTTCTACAACGCGAAGTTCCAATAAGTAACCAAATAGTTTCGGATTCATGGAAAATTTTATTTTATTTTACATTGCTTTGTTGGATAAAATGTTCAATATTATTATTTTTTTAATAAAATATCTTACATATCAACTCACCTACATAAACGCATGCCTTCCGAAAATTACCAGTGTAACGACATGCTGTTTAAAACATGATTATTTTGAATAAATGTCAAAGCATTCATATTTCTTTAGGATTTCGTAAATAATTCTGAACCATAATAATTTCATTCAATCCGTGTTTGTCTGTCTTTTTGCGTCTCAATTTCTTATTCTCTCTCTAGAGGAAAATTTATTTACTTTAGCTAAATTTGTATTAAATACATTTTTTATTACACTTAACGGTTTTTGTCCTTCTTAACTTACGGACTCGACATTTAATAAAGATCTATATCCCATTTTTTTTATATCTGTTAATATTACATCCCAGACGTTTATAACATATTTTTTAAGTAGAACTAACTGCAAATAAAGCTTAATTCAATTATAAAATAAAAACAATGTTTAGCCTTATTTTGATTTCCCAACATGTACTTCTCTAAACAGTGCGTGTGCTGTGATCTAGCACTTTCCTTGGAGAAGACCCCATACACTGCAGCGGACAATTACGTTGATTATGCACGTATTTTTATTTATATACCTAGACAGAATTTGTTTAATTATCGGCCATATTTTTATTGTTAAATTGACCTTATTTTTAACGTGTCAACGCCTTCAATATAACGCGTAAGTATATCGTGATAAACAATGGACGTGAATTGCACAGCACCGTGATGTCGAGACGCCTCGTCCCCGCCGCGGCGCTGATTAGCCGCGTAGCCCCTTCCTCCTGCTTCGCCCGCAAGCCCCCTCTGGCGACAATTGCGACTGCCTTAATTAATCAATCTCCACTTTCACTCTTATTTATTGCCTTAATTTCGGGTAATCTGCGATGAACTCGGTTACTTAGCTGTTTGGCGAGCGTCTACTAACTTAATTACCTATTTGTTATAAGTTGTTCATAGTTATCAGTGCGGTAAATTAATGAAGACCTAAAACAATTTCAGAATTCTGTTGAGGTTTTAATTCATTATTTGAACAGAAAAAAAAAATTAGTAAATCACATTGAATATTTTGCGCAACCCATAAATAAAACGGATTATGAGTAAAGGAACAGATTTACTGCTTTTCAAAATATTCTCATTAACGTTTTATAAACCATTCAATTCGCTTGAGATATTTTTCAAAATGTAAGAATCACCGATTTAAGGACATACTTTTCACGTAGATAGTGGTTGAAATCCATCACCGGTACCATAAATATCAAAACTCTCATGAAATTCACGACACTCACGTCCAGTAAATTCACAAAAAGTTCACGGGAATGTGGACGACAGCAATACAATTAAATTGTTCTTGAACGGTACAGCATTTCGTCTTCTAAGTATTATAACGCAAAAGGATGCGTATTCTTGATTGTCTAATCCGAACTTTCTCGAAAACAAATTGTATTGTACCACCACTCAACATTAACTATTCTTCATTTTCCACCTGAAATCGCGCAATATGGACGCACCAGGAAGAAAAATAATGCGTTAATTTTTTACCCATGTTTCACCCCCGCTTCGATTTTTTTGATTTATTGTCGCCTTTGAACTCCTATTTACTAGATTCTCTCCATTCTTCTCTCCATTGAGACGATTTCAAATATAATAACAGAGGTCACTCTAAAATATCTTCGAATTAATTTCGTATTTGCAGCAGATGATGAATGTGATATAGAATAAAAAAAATGACAAGTTATTCTGCGGCAGCAAATATTTCATTCAATAAATCATATCTTATGTTTTGCCTATGCGAAGCGGGCCGTTGCTGCGATTTACAAGCTTGGACCTTGTATATCTCTTCAAAGTAAGTTTAAGACAATTATAACTTTTTAAACCCAATTTACGTATGAAATTTATATGTAAAAAAACATTAGAGACGTATAAAAAAAATAGTAATAGACATAAATTCGGTATTAGAAAGAAAACTAATCCGTATTTACATGTTAGTCGACTATGCATTGTTACAAATTTATTTAGGAGGTCCTATTTGCGAATGTACAATAGAGTCCTTGTGGATACACAAGATTTGCCCTTATATAAATTTAAGAGCGTTATTAAGCAATCACTCAGTAAAAAAGGGTATTATTCAATTTCCGAATATTTAGAAAACAAATATCAATGGGCACGAACGGCTCGACTTCTAACCGGGCTGTCTCGTTCACCAATGATTTGTATTTGTTTTGTCTGTGCGTGATAAAATTAGAAAAGAGCTTAAATTTCTTGCTCATTTTTCTTGAAGAAAAACCGCCTTCTGAAAGAGCGGTAAAGTGTAAATTCGCAAAAAATTATGACGTATTCCAATTATTATTTTTAATCTATGAAAGGAAAATATTTTAAATTTTTATTTGAATTTAAAAATGTAACATTCACAATTCGAACATTTATAACCAGCTAAGAGGACAAAAGTTAATTCTTCATACGTAATACGTCTACTCATAACATTTACCGGCCAATTGTCATCTTTATTTAACGGCCTAGACAATGCTGTTCGCCTCCTACTACTTTGTTATTGAAATAACTAAAAAAAATCTGAACAATCGTTGAGCTGATAGGTCAGCCCTAAAACTTCCTGTATTGTCTTGCGTAATATTATTTTCGGACTCGGAAAGCCACATAACATTAATGCTCACATTTTCGAGCTCTAAATTTCAACGATTTTCTTCCAAAATCATTAGAGTTGTCAAAAATTTGCGCAATATATGTTAATTAAATATTTGAGTTTAATTATTTAATGTTCACTGCTAGACGGATCCTCCACCCAAGATGATTTCCATGTCCTGAGCCATCTGGAACCAATGGTGGCCTCTGACTAGATCGTCAGTCCATCTAAACTGAGGCTGCTTCACGTTATTACATTTAGTTTATGGTCCTAGTAAAAACAAACGAAAAGAGGACTTTTGTGTGTATAAATTGTTACAATTATAAGCACCAAATAGACTTAATAGTATCTTAAGTGTATATAAACCTGATTTTAGTTTTAGAAGTTCACGTGTATTTACCCATATTGGTATTAGCATATATTCCTAAGTATTTTATTTTAATAATGCCTTGCAGTTGTAAAAGTAATTCAAATATTCTTGGTTAAGTGTATGTTAAGTTTACTGCAAAAAAAAAGAGTGAAAAATTAACTTCGAGAATTTGCCAAAAATACGAACTATATTTAGTGACGTTGTTAAAAATCAAGATAAGCCATGGTTTCCGCACGTGATAAGATGTTGCGGGATTGGCTGTCAAGCCTTCGAGTAGGTTTGCCTTCTGCAACGCCAATGGAATGGAAAGATCGTAAAGATCACATTGAAGTTTGCTATTTATATGCTAATAAAACTGCAGGGCCCACATTACCCGAAAAAAAAAAGAAACGTCATTATACTCAAACAATATTAGCCCAAAGACTTCAGCCACCTGACGAACATCACATCGCACAGTTCACGCGATGCCTGGGAATGAAGAATTTGAAGATAGTAGGAAAAACGACGACCATTTAGATCAAGATTTTGTTATTCTTCAGTCATATAAACCTCATTTAATTACTCGACCAGAATTAAATGACTTGGTTAGAGACAAAGATATTTCAAAAGCACAGTCCGAACTTCTTGACTCGCATCACAAAAGCATAGCGCACAAACGTGACTCTTTTTCGGAACTTCCACAGTGGTCTTGTGCAATTTTTCAATATTAGTAGTGATTTATTTGTTGTACTGACATCGATGCACTGTATCAAGCTTTCGATATCATTCACGAACCACAAGCTTAGAGATCATTCATAGATTACGCTAAAACTAGTTTCAAAGTGGTACTGTTACACAACAGTAATAAGTGCCCTTCTATTCCTGTGCGTAATGCAGTTTCCTTGAATGAAACCTATAAAAATCTCCAGCTTGTACTTGAAAATACAAAGTACGATAAATATTTTTGGAAGATCTGCGCAGATTCTACATTTATTGCTAGGCAACAGGTTTACTCGAAATACTCTGGCTTTTTAAGCCTTTAGAATAGTCGTGATAAAGAAAATCATTATGTCAGAAAAATTTTGCCATCAAAGAAAAACATCACTCCAGGATCAGAAAACATATTTCATACATCGTTAGTAAAACAACAAAGCATTGTTGTGCCAACTTTGCACCTAAAATTATGAATAATGAAAAACTTTGCGAAGCCTCTTAACCTAGAATGCGATGCTTTGAAATATCTTAAAGAAAAGTTTCCAAAAATTACAGTTGTTGAATTAAAAGACGATATTCTTATAGGGCCTTAAATACGAGAGCGAGTACAGGACACGATTCTTAAAAGTAAATTAAAAAGAAGGTAAAGCTTGGAGATGTACGGTACAAGTTTTTATTAATTTTGTAGGAAATGTGAAAACTGAAAATTATGAAACACTAACAAAGATATAATTCAAGCCTTCAACGCTTTAAGCTGTAAAATTTCCCATAAAATAGATATTTTTGTTTCACATTTAGATTTTTTACCGTCTAATATGATATGAGCACTGGAAGCGTTTCTACTAGGATATAGCGGATATGGAACGGCGTTATCAAAGAAAATGAAACTCTGCTATGGTCGAGGATTACTGTTGGCCGTTAAGCAGAGAAACTATAGATCTCAATTATAAAAGAAAAAACACTTCAATTGTTCATTCTTAAAAATTTCTAAAATACACAAATCCTAGTAAATTTTTAATTGGGCTGCTAATCTTTTCATTGATATCCACAGAAATCGCGAGCTAACTAAGACTTAAACTTATTTGTTGACCAGTGATATATATTTAGGAATATGACAAACTCAAGCCTGCAAATATAGTATCAAACGAAAACTCTGATCGTTACAAATAGACTGCGTCATCAAAGCACATTTACTGAAAAAGAAGAAATTAATTCAGATTATGTAACATGATATTCGAATACAGCGATCAGATCCTGCGAAGCCACATAAATTGTAGCTGCGTGGTGCCGTCACGCGACCGTTCTAGTTACGAAACCATATAAAAAGAATAAATAACACGTCACGTTCTCGTTAAGACCCAATTAATTATTTTACCTCGAACATCTTAATGGTATAGAGGCTTCTCTAAGAAGAAGCAATGTTCTCTGCAAAGGAAAACGAAAAAGAAATTACGAAGTAGCCAGGGTAACTTAGGGTATACGCCAGAACTGTGTACGCCGCTTATTAACTTCGAATAATATTGTTTATTCTTATAAATGCTATGTGGAGAACAAGGTTGATTTGTTTCTGTCTGAGTATAAATGCGTAAAAAAACATATGTGATTTTATCGCGTACAGAAATAAACCTTTCTTTCAACTACAAAACTAATTCGTTTGTTCGACACAACACAACTACTATTCTTATAGATGATAATACGGTGTTGCTAATATGTAACTATATATGCCATTTTGTTCAAGAACTTGTTACCGATCTAAAGGTAGTGACAATACCATCACTCGGTAATAATACCATAGTCCATTGCATTTTTGAACTTCTGATCAAAAAACTACTATACGTAGTTTTGACAGTCCTCTCTAGATGTTAACCTAACACTAGCTAAAGAAGTCTGGAAAGACCGAAACAGGTGAAAATCTAAGGGTGGATGCATTAACACTTCCCAACCGAACTCTCTCAGTATCTGCTAAGTAACCAAACATATGTATGGTCTGGCGTTATTACGGTGAAAAACAATAGTCATTCTGATGATAATTTCCGGCCATTTTTCTACACTTCTTGCTTGAGTCTCATCATCAGTTGACAGTAGAGATCTGAATTGTGAAAAAAAAAGATCATGATCATCATA
>BGZK01001703.1:0-116058 GCA_005406025.1 Eumeta japonica | reverse complement strand
CAATGATAACGCTACAATTTTCAAATTATGGTTTTTTGGATAATAAAGGCTAAGTGTCGATTTTATTATGCCCTGTTAAATTTTACACTTCAGGTCTCAATGGACCGTCAATTCGCTGATTACACCAATAAAATATGAGCTGACGGTCGATTAATGCAATCGCCAGTTTGACAATTAATAGTTACGTCGGCACGACATTATGCTTCGTGTTTAAAATATAGAAATGTCGTAAGGATTTTTTACTCCCGGAAAGTATGGCATTCCAAATTAGATATATTATTATGTGATGTTGTTTTTAGGTTTACGAACTTTAAAATGAACCGTTAAAAGTTCATTTAGTTGTCTGTCTGTGTGTTTAGACCATCTTTTTTAGAAATTAACTTTGAAATACCTTAGTCTGCGGTCCCTTGGTTTGTAAAAAAAAATCAAGCTTCTAAGTGAACGAAATAAAAAATTCAATAATTTTTGCCGCATTTTGCCATTTTCCATATTTTGACATTTGCGGGTTATACACCTAAAAATGTTTTATTGTAATTCCAAAGTGACTTTTGCAGCTAACTGTAAAAGTCACCTTGGAAATGCAAAAAAATCTAAAATGTGAACCGTGGAACATTCTAAAATGTGGATCGTGATGTAGACCGATGTATAGGAGAATATTTTTTGACTTCTCGCTGTGAAAATTCAAAGATTCCAAAAATTTATAGGGTTAAAGAAACTATTAAGAAAATGTTTGAAAACAGAAAAACAATAAAAGTTTTGGGATTCTCGGGACCAGTAACTCCCCAATCTTGGTTTCGAAATCAGGCAAAAATACTCATAGATGTCTTAGGTACATAATTCAATTTGTACAGAACCCTACGGGCGTAACTCATATTCATACTTGTCCGGTGTTTTTCTTCTCAATTAATATATAACTGATGATCTTATTGTTTTTAAGGTTTTCATTTAAAATTATATATTAGAATGGATTTAAATGCGTAATAAATAATATTCGAAAAAAAGGAAGGAATACAGCTCTCTTATTTATTTCTATAATTTATTAAAATTTACAGTTCTATGGTTTGAAATTTTGTCAGTTCAGAGAATATATGTATCTATTTATATACCTGTTTCTAGTGTTCGGGGCAAGTAAAATAATAAAAAAAATGACAATACAATTTTTTTAGCCGCCTCTGAGAAGCAAAAGAAGGTTATTGTGTATGTATTACTCGCATGAAAAGAAATATTGTGAATGATGAAATACAAGTTGCTTGGAAGGGCAACAGAAGTAAAAATATACAACATCTTTTCCTTACTTTCTGTATCACGAATATGAAACTATTTTTCTTACGAAGGTCTGTATTTCTATATATCACCTTAAATGAAAGAACAATCAATCATAGCATTTTCTCTTTCATTTCAATCAATATGCACAAAACTAGCTTTAATAGTTTTTACCCCGTTACGGCGTATTAATGTACGTGTAAGAAATTTAACAGTCATATATGTACGTCTGTACGTATAGATGTTTAATCTTAGTTAATAAACTACTGAGCCTATTTTTATAAATGGCATGTCGATTGTTTCGTCTTCGAGGGCCCGAATGACATTATGATTTTAAGCGCTCCCCATAAGCCTTAGGTAAGGGTAGATAGGACACACGAGTTTAATACTTAAAAATATACGTCGAAAATCTGAAAGTCCATGAAAATTGGTTGAATCATTCAAAAGGTGATGTCGTTCAAAAATTTGTAAAAATAGTGATTTGTTGAACGCTTTTTAATTTATTGATATATAGATTTTTCATGCATTCATCATTTCTTACATCGAGAAAACCAGATCGAAAGTCGTAAAGCAGATCCAAATGATCCCTTGCGCGGCGTTCAGATTGTAAACATGTTTTTGCACTAGTTCCGTAATTATTGTAAAATTAAATTTTGTAAAGTTAAACCGTATTTTTACCTTTAGACACCGCAGTAAAGTTGCAATATCGATTTAAGTGATATAGCTAATGTGAATTGTGTATACCGGTAATTACAGTTTGGACTTCAAGACATTTAGAAAATAACTACTCACTGATAGCATATTAATCTACCCACCTATTGCGTATGCTCTGTTTCGTAATATCTCAGACTACTAGTAGGTAATTGCGATTGGCATTGTGAAAAATAATTGTGTACACACCTGAGTTTGTGACACACCAGTATAGTATAACCCAGGTCCTAGCTATTTGTACCCAATTATCACGATGAAAATAACACCACCTTCATCGCGAGGAAATAGTTTTTCGAATTATTAATACAATTTCCTACCGATACATCAGCAGATAAAAACGTTACCCTTCGCGCTAAAAAAGGTTCGGATAACAAAAAGGAATTTAATCAAATGGAAATTTGTATGAGCAAGATGAAACAGTTATTTGTTGACATGAAAAAAGACCAGAACTCCAAACATAATTCTCTCACAATAGCTATTAATGATAAAAAGAATGAAAACATGGATATTCAAAAGTCTATCGAGTTTATGTTCCTGAAGTATGATGAGTTAGTGCAGGAAGTGGATGTATTGTAAAGTAACTGTGACAAACGACAACGGTATATTTAAATACTTGAACACAGATTGGAACTTCTTGAAAGACATGCGCGTTCAACATGAATTGTGCTTCGGTATGTACCGATTAGTCTGACGAAAAATACACTCTATTTATTTAGATTGAAAAAAATAGGGAACATAACAAATTGTACTGTGAAATCTTTAGACAGACACAGCATCATTCGTACTAATCCTAAAAATTCAACATCAAGTTCAATTATAGTTGAGTTCACCACAGTCTCCATTAAAGATGACTTGTTGAAATCGACGCGTGAATTCCACAAGAAGAATACAACAAAGTTGAATTCTAATCGCCTTGACATGGCTGGGCTCCCCAGAGCGGTTTGTGTCGCTAAAAATCTTACAAATAAAACTTCTCCTCTGTTTTACCTGACGCGTAAACTTGCTAAGGAATATAATTATGCCCACTGCTGGACTCTAAACGGGAAAACTTACATACGCAAAAAGAACGGAGATCTAGCACTGCGAATTGATAATGAAGGAGTATTGTTACTGTTAGAGAGGAAGGGATGACTATGTTCTCTACGTCTTGTATTTCTACATTTCTATAATTACATGTCCCACTTATCAATTTGTATTATTATTTTGTCACGAATTTTTACCACTTATAAACATTGTATTTTCAAGAATTTCTATTACATCAATTACCAAACACACCGTTCTGATTCAGATTCAAAATAAAAACGCATCCTACACATATCGTTATAAGTAAAATTAACTGTCCATCAGCCAAAAAACACTTGTATATTAAACCAGACTACTTTCTCATTCTCTAAATCCACGTCATTGAACACGTAAAACACTTATATAAATACAACTTTTATTTACTAATATTATTATCACTAGATGGGAGCACTAGTGAAGTTGACAACAAAAGGGTATTTAAGTATTATATAACAAACTTGCAATTTTTTGCCACTAATGACAAATCAAATGCCTTTTTGGACAGTTGTCTCTCTCTAAACCGTATTACATTAATTTTTTTGTCCACCAAAATGAGTGAATTTGACACAGAAATCCGTTACATTTCAAAGTTTTATTACAAAAAAGAGAAAAATACGATAGAAGCAGCAAAAAAAAATTTGTGACGTTTATGGACCTAATGCAGTGTCGGTAAGAGTAGAACAAAACTGTTTCACGCCTTTACAGTCCGGTAATTTTGATATCAAAGATGAACTTCGCTCTGATGGACCTGTTACGGATAAATTCGATGCTAATTTGGTAAAAAAGTAAGGTAAGATCGGCATATTAGTTCTTACAACGTAGCTGAAGAGCTGGGGGATTGACTACGAAACAGTCTTGACCCATTTGAAAAAAGCTAGATTCACAGAAAAGGTCGATACTTGGGTCCCATACGAGCTCACTGAAAGAAATCTTATGAATAATGTACTCATTTGCGATTCTCCATTAAAACGTAATGAAGCCGAACCGTTTTGGAAAAGAATAATCAGTGATGATGAAAAATGGATTGCCTATGACAAGAACGTCCGAAAAAGACGTTTTCCAAAAGGTAAACAGGCTCCACAGACTATAGCGAAACCCGGATTAACCCGCAATAAGTACATACTATGTGTATGGTGGGATTGGAAGGGCATTATTCATTATGAGCTTTTACCGCCGGGAAAAACCATCGATTCGGATCTAGGAAGAAGAGAAAAAACGGCCGGAATTGATCAATGGATAGGCTGTGGTTTTTCACCATTATAACGCCAGACCACACACATCTTTAACTACTCAGCAAATATTGAGAGAGTTTGACTGGGAAGCGTTAATGCATCCACCATTAAATCCTGACCTTACACCCTCAGATTTTCACCTGTTTCGGTCTCTTTAGATTTTTTTAGGTAGAGTTAGGTTAACATCAATACTATCAAACTATTTTTCTCAGTCTTTTGATCAAAGGTTTCAAATATTCAACAATGTGATTATGTCACTACCTGCAGAAGGGCAACAAGTTGTTGAGCAAATTGGAATATACATATTATAATAAAATATGATGAAAAATTATTTTGAATGTGTGAAACATAAAAAGCTTCTTTAAAAAAAAATCTAAAGTTCTAAAGTATCGAATCAAATTCGCATTCTCAAAATTTTTTACTAAAAAAAAATCGCGTCAAATCCTGTATATTTTAGTGTTTCGAACTCGAAAATAGCGGTAAGTTTTAGGGTTGGCCCATAGGGTTACCCACTTTTCTAATTTTTTTTTTTAATTTAAATCGTATTCATAAGGAGTTCTTGAAAGTGCTTGTTATTTTGTTAAATGATTTTCCTGGGATGGTCTCACAAACCAAACGTAAGACGTTCGTCACATTCATTTCAAAAAGCGAAAACATTCATGAAAAAAAAACCGGTCAAAAGGATGCCAGACCATGCTCAAAATCACCAGCAAAATAGGCACTTTCATGGCACTTACGTCCTTGTGTTGCGAATCGCATTTCAGCAATAACTCAAAAACTGTTCATCCCATTATATTTAAAATAATTTTCGTTGAAAGTATTTATTAAGCGTTACCTTTTCATTTTTTCATATTTTTTGGATATTCGGTTACAAAAATTAAGAGGGGCACAATTTATGTTACTTTTGGAGCGATTGTTTCCAAAAACATTCACATACAATATACCTAGCCACCCATTCCAAAAGTAACAACCATTGTAACTACATTATATTATCGTAATAATGTGATTAACTTTTAAGTAGTCTAATATATTTAATTTCATTTTACTTAGGAGAACTCTAAAAAACATTTTGATAATTGTTTGTTATTCATAGATATGTGTTAAGTTAAATTTGTGGGTAGGTACCTACCTACCTTTTTGCGTGGTAAACACAGATCGTACCTACATATTGATGAGTAGAAAAAGTAAGTTTATTATTGTGTTGTAGAAGAATATGCATTTTTTTTCACTTTTAGTGTTTTTTGTGTTTAGTTTTTTTTACTTTTTTAATTCTTTTTAGAATAGTTTTTTTTGAAGTCGGTTTTTTTTTGTTAATTATTTTTGTGTTTTAGATAAATAAGGCTTGAAGTATAACTAATGTGCAAAATGATTAAGTTTTTCATTTTAGTGCAGCTCGTCGTAAATGTAACACATTTCAGACCTTTTTCTCTGTGAATAAGAAAATTTAAAATTAAAAAAAAAGTTAAACAAGTATTATAAATTTTATCTTGTTTTGCACGACTTTCTTTTTGTTATTACATTCATGTTCCATCATGAACTCAAAAACAAAAAGAATAAAATGAAATTAATAAAACCAAAAATCAGCGCCAAAACAATATCCATTAACTAGATATAACATAAAGCATAATTTTTTCCGAATTTTAAAACATATTTTCTTAATGATTCCATTCCAAATCATAGTTCAAATATAAAAATTACTATTTTTAGCCAATTTTAAACTAATATCATTCACATTGTGAAACGCCTGATTTTAAAAAATCGGTTAATTCAAAAATTTTCATAAAATTAACGAAATGGAAAAAATACTTCAAATATTCATACAAATTTTAATATAAACATTATTAAATTATTATATTATAAAATTATGATATAAACAAGACAAATCTATACGGATTTAAAAGTGGCCTAAAAACATCCATTTTTTGCGGTTTTTCTACGTTTTTATCAATAAATTATAAATTTAATTTCAAAATTTTTTCATCTTTATGTAGTCCTTATCCATATGCATCTTTTGACGTCTCAATCGTTCACCTAGATTTTGAGTTTATGACACGAAAGCGTATTCACACTCGCTGGAAATGAGGCCTTTACTGAGGCAATCGAAACAACATTTTGAATTTTAATATAATTGTTTAAACAAAACGTACGAAAATCATAATGTCTACTTTTGTCAATATTGTTTTTAATACGTATATTAAATTCATGGGCAGTATTAAGTTTTTGCTTCTTACTGTAGCACTTATTTCATTGTGTTGTGTTCCGTTCGGCGTTCACAAATTTTATAAAATTTACATTTATCTTTATTGTTGGTATTTTTGTCGTTCACAAAAAAGCGACTCCGGTGGTTTCATTTTATTTTATGTATTGATTTTGACATTTTGAAAATTTGAGAAAATTAAAAATATACCAATTCCACACTAATTTACCGTGTTATAATCGACTAATTTATATTTTATTCGAATCAAAGTGTAAACATAGTGTTCAGTGCGACTGGGTAACAATGTCACGCGTTGTTCACGAACCGAGCGACTACTCGGTAAGGCGGGTTTTGAAACACGTCCTTGCGACATTGCAGTGGTAATCGGGCACGCATTCCAATTTTTCTTTTAAAGTCACGGACGTCGGTACAAAATTTTAACGGGATAAAAACCAAGAAATGCCGGCGCCGTGCCGTCGTCGTGCCGCAACGCTCGCGGGTAACTGTGACTAACTGCGGCTGCTCCTGCTCGAGTAAGAACTGTTAGTCGGCGCCACACGGGACCGTTTCTGCAAAACGAGGATAATGTTAGAGTTTGGGTGAGTATAAGTTTATGTACCAGAAAACGAAGATCTTTCTTCATCATATATTCCGGCATATAATCTTCTATCACTTTTGCATAGTCAAATTCAAATTCAAAATATCTTTATTTCATAGGTTACAAAATAACACTTGAAATACATCATAACTTTTTGCGAATTTACACTTTACCGCTCGTTCGGAAGGCAGTTTTCCCTCAAAAAGAACGAGCAAGAAACTTAAGGGTAGCTCTTTTCTAATTTGCAGATACACAGCCAAAACAAATACGAGACCATTAAGAATGAAACAGCCCGGTAAGAAGTCGAGCCGCTTAGTTGCTTTACATATAATTTTCCCCGTAGTCTGCTGTAGCTCTCGGATCTTGATGTTCTTCCATTACTTGAAGCAACTTTGATTGGATTTTCAATAAGAGGTTTGTGGTGTGTAATGCCCTTCCTATGGTGCTGAATCAGATCAAAAGTAGACCTAGTTGGTTCGTCTTCGTTCCTCTGATTTACATTTACATCAGATGATTTTCTTTATTGGATTTTATGTATGATGTGAGGTAAGATTTTTTTTGCGAGATTATAGTGACAGTTTATGTAGAGGACTCGGTGCGTTTTCTCACTTTCAAACTTAACTTGGGCGCCGCGGATTTTTAGGAATTTTCGTCATTCTGTTGTCACTTGATTACGTCATCACTTCAAAGTCAACCTATGGCACGACCTATACAATTTTTTTTAGGACTTATAAGGGGCAAAGAAGTATGCGGACCATCGGAATAGTCACCATAGACGGTCATCGTCGCCCATGGACCCCAGCAACCTTGAGCGTTGCCGGCCTTTTAAGTAGGAAACGTTCTTTTCTTCAAGACTTCCTGGTCAAAGTTTATTGGGAATATCGCTAATGGTAAATAATTCCAGATACGTGCAGGCAAATGCGTATGAAGCGTATGGTATTAGAACACCAGCCATCAAAATGGTGATCATGGTATTTCCGGCGAGTAGAACGATGACGGAAATCAGTGGCAGGGGTGAGGTTGGATAACTCTTCAGAGTATACGCGATAGTGCACGCACAGAGATGCTACATCTCTTCATTTCGTTTCTAAATTCGTTACATTAATTACATTTGGAAAAGTCGCCGAAACCAGCTTTACGATCACCTTCTGGTTTTTAATTATAGTTGTCAATAAATCGTCGTGTGATTATACACAATTCTTATGTCGCTCAATTTCTGGCGTCTAACTCCTTTCTGTTAAATAAGACTATCACATATTCAAGTCGAAAATGAACATCGATCCCAGTCGAAGCAACTTTACGTTGTTATATATCTTGGTACATAATATCGTCTTATATTAGATGGACATACATTTCTGGGATTTGATGTCCTTAGGATTTGAGGCTTGAGCGGTGGTGGCCTAGTGATTGTCCTTCAAATCTGAACGTAAGGGATTCGATTTTGTTCGCAAAGGGATTAGGCAATAAGTTTTCAGTTTAATTATTATTTTGACTTAAAACTTGAACCAATTTAATGGTGACTAAACTAGTCGCTTGGTACTCCGGAGAGTGTGTTCAGCCGTTGGCTCCAATGTTGTCACCTAATAGGTGTCAACATTGGCACCTACATTATTGCACATGAGTTATACACCCAACAATAGGCTGACGTTAAAATAGACGCTAAAGTCGACGCGAGTCGGCTTAAGTAAAAATAGGTGTATATTAAATTTATGCCAGTGCCGTTAACGCGCTAATAATGTATACGTAAATATCGCATATTAACGCGAGTGAGTGTTACTACATACAGGATGTTTTATTGATTAAACGGCACTTACTATATATAGATATTTTATCGAATATTACGTACATATTATATATATATATATATATATATATATATATATATATATATATATATATATATATATAATATAAGTACATAATATTCAATAAAATATCCAAAATATTTAAACTTTCCTGTTCATGTGATCTGTGTGGTTTGTCACTTCATGTAAAATAATTTTCTATAATAATATTTTTGAAATTGAATTACATTTATAAGTTTTCATTCATATATTATAACGTAGTTTTCACATTAACGTCCTTGTGTACACTATAACAAATATTGTTAATGAAAAGAAAAATACCCAATAAATGTTCTGAGTTGTTTCGTTGCAACCCTAGTTACAGAATAGTTTACCGCATCAGTAATTACAACACAGCGGCAAATCGTGGAGATCAAAGGAGTACAAATACTGATAGTACTTTCTTATACTGTCTGTGGTATAAGACTAACACAGACTGCAACAGACTAATGCTTGAATAGATGCACTAGAGTCAATAAATGTTATTACAGATAATGATCAAAGAATCGGTGTCACTTTTCAATTAACAAATCCATTAATTGTATAAATGCTAAAGTGTCTCTGTCTGGCTGATTGTTATGTTTCGAATTTTTTGAAAATCGCTCAGACAGAGATAATATCTATTATATCGCACTTGACTAATTTATGTTTTCAGCAAGGCATTTTTCCTTCGGCATTAAAATTATTCATCATAACGCCGGTGTACAAGAATGGTGATACGGAAGATATATCTTCTTCCATTTCGATCCTAAGGGTAATCTCAAAATTGTTAGGAAAATCATTAATTCTAGACTAGTGAATTGTTTAAATAAATTTGACATTCTTTGTGATTCACAGTTCGGATTCCGATAGTAAATTTCAACTAACCATGCAGTTACCGAACTAACTAAGCACGTAGCATGCACGCACGTACGCAGGCGCACACGCACCTATTCGTGTCCGTGCGTGCGCCTGGCACTCATGAACTCATATACGCGCGCGCGTATATTTGCAGGTATTCGCCATCTTACCATATATTAATTTTACATTGGTTAATAGTAGTAACTATAGTATCGTTAATTTTGTTTAACTCGGTATCTGCTCTTATATTTAAAAAGGACGCCTCCTTACACAGGTATTTTTATACTTAAAAAGAGTGTGCCTACAATGTAAGCTGTAATTTAGATTAAGTTATCTATATTTTAAGTTATCATTTTGATTTTATCAAATTTGATGAGAATTAGAAAACTGAAGAGCTCATTGTCACATAAAATGTAGGTTACATTCATTTTTTATATTTATTTGTATGATTTTTTTATAACACTTAAAAAATCTTTAATTTCGTGGTGATGAGGACTGAGAGTGGAGGGAGGGAGAAAGATGTGTTATAAGAGAGCGAGGCTGAGCGAAAGCGAAACTAAGAGAGAGTGTCAAACATCCGACTGTGACAATATGACTAATAATAAGAAAGTTATAGTTAATTAAAATTGACGATAGGCTTTTACACTACGTCTTTTTTCATTATAATTATAATATTATAAATCTGATACTTTGTGACTGGATGGATTTAGATTCAATTTATGACTTGGATAGAATATTATACGAATTATGTTTATGACGTTTTATACCTTCCATTAATGCGTTTTTCTGTGCGATAATTTACAAGAAACCGGAATCGATATCGAATGTGAGATCGATATTCGAATCCAGAGCGATAGTGAAATTGGTGTATAGAAGAAGACCGAAATGGAACTATAATAACTAGGAGATCCTAATTTAGATAGCAAACAAGATCGGGATTGTTATCAATGATAGCCAGATTGTTCCATATAGAAAATAAGAAATCAATTGTAAAACTACGCAGGCGGAGTCACGGGCAAAAGTCAGTCTTTATAGATTAGCAACATTAACATAAAACAGTATTGCATTAATAATAATTGAAATAATAGGAAAATTTGGAAACGGTTAGCTAGACCGTATAATTGTTAACCATACTTACCGAGATCGACCCAGAAATTAGACCGACTGCTAGTGGCGGTAAGTACCTATGATTCGGCTTGGATGTCTTTAATTTCACAAAAAAAAAAACAAGCATAAATTACAGTTCACTTTAAAAATACGTGTGTGTAAACTCGTTGCAAAGTCGTTGAGGAAACAAAACTTTTTTTTTGGATTTAAGGTGCCATCGTACCTAATGAACATGCACGCCGAATGCATACGTCTCGACAATTGCAGTGTGTAAATGTTGTCCATTACAAGCTTGAACATCTTCAAAGTCCAACTCAAGAGTGGTTCTTAAGCCGCCGAATCGGTACATCAGAAGACGGTCTCTTACAAGTTACCCCACGCCAGAGGAGACGGACCGCATACTCCGGTTCTTTTTTTTATACCGGGCACTTCCCGGAACAGCGGGTAAGAAACACGGTGAAATACAAATTGCACATATTCATATGCGCGTTATGCGCGGACGCAGATGGCGATTCGCGCGTGATAGTTCCATCGACCCCGCGGTCTGCTCCCGTGTCCTGTCGCGGCCGCCGCGTCGTTTGCATAATCCGGCCGCATACGCCCCCCTTCATTGCTCGTTCCGTTATTGCTCGGCTAGAATCACAGTTCTGCTGTGTAACGGGGTAGACGAGTTGTGTCCGCAGCGAAACCTGTATAACACAGTGTTTGTAATCTATGATATTATGTATTGTCCCTCGTATGAAGCCATTGCGACTGCGTAGACTGTTCGCCGTGGAAATTTGAATTTTACATCATTTTTTTTTTTCGTAAAAAGCTGAGAATTCCAATCCAGTGTTTTGTTAAACGAGAGCGCAGTTTTTTGATGCCGCCAAAAAGAAGGGCTGAAATTAGTATAAAGATATTCCGATTTTGTATAATATGCACTTTATGATTTATATATATATATATATATATATATATATATATATATATATATATATATATATATATATATATATATATATATACACGCCCACACGCATACGCACAAATATATATACGACTAATAATAATCGAAAATTTTAGACATTGATTGCCAGTTATCTATAAATTGTGAAGTTAAAACAACCTATTTTGACGTGTTTAGCTTTTAACTTTAACAGTGAGTAGTTATTGCAAAATAGAGTTTCACCCAAACCGCAGATAATATTTAAATCGGTTCCTTTTTAGTTGGCGTAGTAAGTATTGCAGCAGTTAGGCTTCCTGTATGCTATTAAGTTAATTTAAATATTGCAAAGTTTGGATACTACGTTGATTATTTATTTCTAGTGTCCATTTATTTACGTTACATATGAATTCTCATGAAGTGTTTGTATACATTTTTCTGCTGCATAAACAAAGAGTTTTTAAACGAAAGTTCGTCTATAAGATATAATTTTTTGCTATTACGAAGTTAAGTACAACCATAATATATGACGTTCGAATTTGGTTGATATTTTTTAAGAATATTGTAAACGGAATTTGCGCACTGTGCGATATCAATTTTCTTATCAATATAAAATCTGCTACACTTGCGCAGCTTCCTCTGTTCATGGTCGTGTAGCCAGCTATAAGTCGTGGTTTGAACTTAGCCTATTAATTATTTTTGTGGCATTAAGAATAAACCGCTAGCGATATCGTCGGACGATTTATTATTTCCGAACACGTGTGATAAATCTAAAGTGGGATCTCAGTACACGCAACCACTATTGCGTACGTCAGCTGATACTGGTGAAATATCGTCTAGCGCCTGCGTAACCTATAGTGAAATTGGCGCTAGGAGGTACACCACTAGTGAGAAGCTGTAATGTGATTTGATTATTCGGAGAATTATACAAAATCGCTAGAATTATTTATTATAGGGGTTTTTTATTTGAAGAACTAACAGTTACTTTGGAATACCCGTGGCTTATTGTTTAGAAAATGGAAATAGTCAGAAAGGTGCCAGTTTAAGTCATCCCCTGACACCAACCCCTACTGAGTTGGTACCTCCGAAATAAATTTAAAAAATCATATTTTTAATAAAAAAAAAAATGGAGGATTTTAATTAATTAACTTACTGGAATAAACGTATGAAACGTTTTTCTTTTAATTGAATATAATAGTTTTGAAATGCATCTCTTAATATGTCACTAATGCGTCAAATTTTACACAATTTTGTGCTTATTGAAAAAGCTGTATCTGTTATGATGTATAAAAAATACGGTCATCTTTCACCGCTAGACAGTTTTGTGCAGATATAGAAGATGCCGCTAAAGGGCAGCAAACGCTCAAAAAAAGGCACAGGTTGAAATGGGATTCGGTCTATTATGGCACAATCTACATTACATCATGTGAATTGTGCCAAACTGTAAACGATGACAATCATTAATTGTATCAGAAAAGCCGAAAGAACCCGAGAAATAAAAATGATATTAATTCAGCGTATTAGTACCGACGCTGAGTAAAGAAAGGATATCGTGTTGGCATATCTTAAAGACCTGTCTTTGTAATGATATAAGCTTTTTTTTTTTTAATTAATTAATTTTTCGTACAAGTGAGTCCTATAGAGTTAATATGCTATAAGTATTCTTCTTTAATCCACTAAAAACTTAAAAAAAAAATTTTTTAAGCCAGCTTGGTTTCAGCTTTAGCATTATTCTCAAGAGCTGTATTATGTCATTCGCCAGCAATCTGAAAGGACTTTACCGTGCACATAAATCAGATAATATGAATGTGTTCGGAGTAATAACCGTAGATAATAGCGGCGAAGTCGTTTTATCTGAAGCAATAAACAGGTCCGCAGGAGTGAGGGGTCCTGGCGAAGGCTCGAGAGGCCTTCGAGGATTTAGCGTCAATAAAAAAGTAGATAATAAATGTTCCGTTAAAACCTTTTTGCACTTTCTGATGAATATTAATCGCGGATTGTCATCTACCATATTTTGTGATAAAAGTTATTAAATTTGTATAAAATGCACTTATGGAAAATACAGTTTTGTTCGGTTTAGATAATTAATATTCTCTTATAATTTGTAGACGTTTTAAATAATGTTATTACAAAAATAGGCGGACACAGTATTGCTAAGCGCTTGCTAAAACACGGCGCTCGACTAGCTATGTTTGAAAACGGCCCAGTATAAACAATTAAACGCAATATTTTTAGACGTTAAAATATTATTATTAGAATAAAACATTTACCAGTTACCACTCCTATCTCAAATTAAAACCTTAATATTTTTAAACCTAAAATTACGATTGAAACATTTTTAATATTTTCGATGGTCTTCAAAGTGTGTTAAATTACAATACAAAAGTTTCTTTGATTCTATACTTCTCAATTTTGTTTTGGAAATAAATGTTTTTCTATGAAATATATTTCTATAAACTATGAAATATGATAAATGACAAGTATATTTACAATGCCGATAACACAAAAATACGAATGGAAGCTCACAAAATTTTCTAATAGAGATTTATTTCATTTTGTTCCAGTCGAATTCGATACATTATCATGTTCGTTGTGGTTGTTTTAAAACCTTTCGCATTATACTTATTCAAAAATACAAGCATCGGGCCGTCTACCGCCGCGACGTCTCCTTGACATCATAACATGAATAAACCAACATCGCAGACATTAAATTACATGCCCGCACGAAGTAGCGGTTCGTTTATATTCACTGAATTTCTTGCCATCCGTCATCATCAGATTCGAGATTGACGTAAGACTGAATACGAAATAAGCAATTTTTTAGTTGTGCTATTTTCGAGTTTTGCGTTTATTTGAATTTCAAACAGCACACTCAATTTTTTTCTCGTTTTAATTACATATAAACTAACATTACTAAAACTAACCTTATCTAATAACATGCAATACAAAATAATAAAACCTATAAAAAAATCTTACTCGTTAAGACCGATTTTAGAGCATCGCTGCGCGTGTTCTATTTTCGACATTAAAGACAGATTATAATTAAAAAAAAAACAAGAAAAAACTTTACAAACACAAGCTTTAAAATTTCCTTATCGTATTTGTTTTTCAAGTTTTTGAAAACGATTATTTGAAAAGGTGGATTTCAAGAAATTTTTCAATATTTCTTTTTCTTGTGCTGGACGTCCTTGCTAGACATAGACTTCAAGGTTTCTACGACGAGCGATTATTCGTTACTCGTAACAATGATGGCCCACAAGCTGCCTAATTATGCTAGCACAAAACGCTATAGAAGTCAAGTCATTGTCAGCTCAATGTGCACGTGATATGCAACAAAATGCGTATTGCGTTCAGTAAAGCGCGATGTGACAGCGATAACACAACGACAACGTTTTCTCAGTGTCGTCAATTTCGTCGCATTTGCGTCATTTTTTTTAACTGAATGCGTTCACCGAGATCCTTAAAATATCGAATCGAGCCGTCTTAACTATTATAATCTTTAAGTACATGTATTATGCAAAGCAATAGATATCTTTCGTGGCAATGTCTTGAGATAGAATTCATTTTGGATATTTGACAGAAAGCTAGTCGTTCTTGACGCATTCATTCGAGAACGAAATAATCGCTTTGACTGTGCAGTATTAACACTAAAAAGTCGGCCAAGTGTGATCCGAACTTGCACACAAAGAGTTTCCTACAACTATATAATATTTAAAATTACATATTTAAATTAGTTAATGAAAAACAATAATAAAAATTAACATCAAACAAAAACCGTCCGAACAAAGCATTGGGTCCCTTTTAATTTTTTGAATTTAATATTTTTATTAGTTGCTATTATAGAAACCATAGTCATACACGCTGTGAAAATTTTACGTGTCTATTTATTTTTGTTTAAAAGATACAACTCTGTCACCGACGGATGGACAGACAATGGAGCCTTAATCATGACGCTAGTAATAGGGTCCCATTGGCACCTATTGAATACGGGACCCTAAAATGATGTTTGAAGGTGACTCGAATTTGAGTCGACATGATTTAAGTTAGCACAATTGGACAGCAGGTCGTCAGTTCATCCGGTAGGAAGACGTCCTAGGTTGCGACGTCCAGTTCGTGGTCACCAATCGAGAATGTTTTTTCCCCATGGGTTATCGATTCTACGTGTGATGCGGTCTGGCTATTGCTAGTTTAACTTACTAACTCTGTAAACTGTGCCGGTCCCTCTGGTCTTTCTGCGGATTTCTTTGCTTGCATTTTATCGTGCTAACAAATCCCGAGCACATCTCTTTCCATTGTGCGCTAAGTGATTATTACTTTTTTTATTGAAACCAACACCAAAAATCCACGTTGCTGTCTGTATTCATAAGGAATATTTTGCCATAATTATGACGCTAAACTATTTCGTGTCGACGGTCGGGGTAGATCTACCTTCACTCACAGTTGGACGCTGCTGCCCGTCAGCCCTGCTTTAGTCGGCTGTTACTACATGCTGTCTGGTTGGCGGTGGAGATTAGTATTCATGTTCCGTCTTTACACGGATAATAAGAGAATAAAAAAAACCGACAAAGAGCATGTCGGATCATGTGCGCTGTTGATCATGTTTTCTATTTCCCGCACATAATACGTATAAGCACTTTAGTCGTCTATAACTAGACTAACAAGAAGGTATGTAAACTATTACTTTTAAATTAGTATAAACTAAAGTGCAGCGGTGAAAGAGCGTATGTTAGTAGCACTCACGTCCTTTTGTTGAGAAGTGCAGTTTTTTCAGTAATAAAAGATTATCCGATCATAATCAAAATGATTTTCGTTCAAAGTATTCTTTAAGCGTTACCTTTGTAATTTTTTCATAATTAATGGACATGCGGTTTAGAAAATAAAGGGGAGGAGGCACAATTTCTGCTTCTTTCGAAACGTTTATTTCAGAAAATATTCAATTAATCAAAAAAATTGGTTGGAAACCTTAAAGTGTTTTTAAAAGAACTTTTGAAATATGTGCCACACGTTGATGCTTACTGCTACTGAAAAGTTTTTTTAACTTCTGTTATATGTATGGAGTGCCCTCTCTAGGGATATTTATTTTTGTGGCAGCTTTTATAAGACACGTATATTCCGAATTTCATCAATATAAATCTTGTAGTTTTTGAGTAAAATGCCTGTGACGTGCGGACGGACGGACGGACGTGACGAAACTATAAGGGATCCGTTTTTGCTATTTTGGCTCGGAACCCTAAAAAAGATTAAGTTTTGATTTATATATTTTCTGATTAGATTTTAATTTCTATCAACAAATTTAATTTACATTGTTCTGCTCGTTATGCCCTTCCATTTAATGTCGTTGTCAAGAAGATAGTGAAGAAATTTAATGTCTCAATTTGAGGCGTTCAACATCTTGGGGTATTCGTCATATTTAAATAAAGATGACGTCACACACAGCTTGACAAACTCTTTTATTTAATATCCATATTAAAGTGGTAAAAAGCTGTATGTTCAACGTTTAACGGCGCGGCGGCCACTTAAAAAAAAAATAATGAGTTACTACTTATTTTGTGATGATTGTATTGTCATCAGAGCATGTGTGCAGAATTCGTGCACAGTCGAACAAGAGGAACTGACTTAAAATTCAGTTAAAAGATCTGACCCAAATATACTAATAGTTGTTAGTACATTTAGGTCACAGTTAGTAACATACCAACAGTTGTTAGTATGTTATACTGAAGTTGATATAAGGCTTGTTACAATAGAGATAGAGTTCTGCAAATTGGAACTTCTTTATAGTAAATATTTTTTATTCAAAATAGCATAAATATTAATAGTTATCGAACTATTTGTAAAAACCTGAACTTTTGTTTTTTTTTTATTGTAACTTGTTAATGAATTTTACAAAGGGGTACAAAGCCTTTGCACTTTTTTTTGAGATTTGTGTCATTCCCAATCCAATAAGCCGTCACTTTTACTAGCAGTAGCAGGAATTAATATCATTTTAAACTTATAAATATAGACTAATTCATCCAGCGTGCGCCACGATCCTAAAAATGAAAAATGTTCGCAGCATCCATTTACATTTAGCACTGCTATACATTTATATCATACTTGACTCTTGTAAAACATTAACCAATTATAGTTTATTCTTGTAATACATATTTTGTACAAGTCATCGGCGATTATGGCGTGGTTATGGATTGACATTTTATGAAGGGACCCATCATAATATTTTGTTTTATGTGTATTCGATTATACGTAATTTTTTGCAATCATTATTTTGATTAAAATATAAATACCGCGTCGGCACGCCATCCATCTGTGCGGGTGACGTATCGCTGGAACTTGTAATTTGCGACAGTTCAACATGATTGCGAAGTAGCTCTTGTCGTTGATGTAAAATATTGGATTTTTAACGGTAAGAAGTAAGCATACGTTTTAATTCAAATATACCTCTTTCTTTTACTACTCGTTTTCATTTTCACCAACATTTAAATACTGGAATACATTTTGAATTTGTCTATCACATTATGCTCGTTTTCTTTTTCGTCGAAGGAATCAGTTTCACTACTGTGGCACTTTTGGTTCTATCCTTTAACTTTGTGTAATCGAAAACAAAAAAAAAGGAGTTCGTGTGTTGTCTGTCTGTCTATTCATCATATTCCTTTATGACTTTGTTATTTTTTAATCTATTTTGATGAAATTGTACATGTAGATATCTTATATGAATTTTGATATAATAGTGCAAAATAATTATAAAATTTGAGGGTAGCTTTCCATACGTTAAATTGAAGGACTTCTTTTTTGTATGAGGTTACATAAGTATTAAAAATGAATTAAATTTCATGAGTAGTTTTCGTCAGGGATACGTATTGTGAGGTTAATTAGCTTTCAAATTTGTAAACGATTTAATCAACTTTTGACTTTTTGTAAATCTAGAAATAATAACAGTACACGTAATATAAGTAGCTTTTTAATAAATTTACAAAAAATGTTTTATGAAAAATCTGCTAAAAGTTTTATTGGTATCATCAAATTCCTCAATTTTCTGTTCTTAATAGTAGGTAATAATCTAATAACTCGCCCATGGGATCACACATGTGGCTTTTAATGCAACAGGTGCCTGACATTCAAATTCGATATTTATGCCCATATTATTTTAGCTAATTTCTTTTTTTCAGTTTGTGGGTAGTGACGCGATATTCTTTTGTTTTTTCCCAGTGCAATTTCGAATTCCACGTCATCGTTAGTTGGTACGGAATCTGGATCGAGATGGGAATTGGATTCCCTTATACGGTAAGGGACGCTCCGACTTCTATCTTGGCCAGTTTATTGAAGTTCTGTGACAACATTCGCAGATTTAGTATTATAATAAATATATATTGCCAAAAATAATAATATTGTTCTGAATATCAAAATGGAATAGCCTACTTCTAAATTAAGTGATGCTACAAAAAAAAAAAAACAATTATGTGTTTAATCTTGTTGATGGGCACAACTTCAAGCTGTGTCTGACTTTATAAAGTCAGAATCATATCATTAATTTTCGATCACTTATAATCTTCCTTTACTCTATTGCGTGTAAATAGTTATTCTTTATGTATAAAATATACGAGTATGTGGTACAATAAAAATTAAATAACTAGTGAGTATTCTGTAATTCATTTTTTGCTAATCTATAGTTTCATAAATGATTTTTTCCTTATACAAAATAAACTCTTTTTGCTATCAAGTTGAATTAGCATTTAGAATAAATGCTAATTCAACCTGATAATTTGAAATTGAATAACAATATTGTTGGAATCAATGTATTTCCAAATAAATTGGATGTATTTCCAAATAAATTGGAAATACATTTATTTCCAAGGACATAGAAATAAATGTACAATAACTGTTTGTATAAAATCTTTCTTAAGGCTAATGTATTCATAAAATATATAATTATAAATGGATTTATTTTTAATTCTGGTGTAATATAAAAGTATTTTGCAGAATGTCAATCCACTTTAGTAGTGCTACAAGCGCCTGCCGTGCAAATTACTACACTTACACGTTGCAACTAGGAAGTGGCAATTCTTGGAAACACTACGAATTACTAGATATTTTCATATTTAAATGCAATTTCCTTGTGTTATTATTATTCCCGCAAAAAGAAATGGTTTTGTTACAAAATAAAACTTTCGAAATGTAGATCATTGTTTAATATGTGGATATTATTGCTACTCGACTACGGCGAAGGCAAAAGGAGGGTTGTAAGTTTGGCCTATATTTATATTTGTATGTATGTATGCTCACTTGTTTTCGCATAACTTCTGAAGTACTTATCGTAATAGACAAATGAGGTACCATTAGAAGTGTCTTTATTGTCCGTTGGTTATAGGCAAAATAACGTCACACTAAATTCAATATAGCATCCTCTAAAGACCATAAAGTCAAGAATTATTACTTTTTTATTAAAAGCGTGTTTGGAAAAAAAGAAAAAGGATTCATTAGCATATTTAATATATCACTTGTAAAGCAATATAATACAAACATTCTTTGAAAATAAAACCCCAAATAATCTAAATAAAAAGTAAGTCCAAAAATTAAAACCCGTATTCTACCAAGTTCTAAGGCTCACTTACTGCTGTTTTATTGTTTTGTAATACTATAAAATTTATTGTTGTATTAACAATCCCTTCGATTTTGTGGCCTACGACTACGGCTTGCCTCTGAACATCGCTATGTCTATGTGTTTAATTAAAATGTATATGTTAGTTGTTTACTTATTAGATTATAAATATTTGATAGTATGTCAATAAATCGAAAATATTTAATAGTTTGTAGATAAGAATGTCAAATAAAAATATTTTTGTTTCATAATTTTTATAGCGATTTTTACGAAGTGGGATTTTTGTATATTTCTAACTTTAGCTTGTTATTGATTTCCAAGATAAGCTAATAGTTTTAAAAATTCAAATGATATTTCATTATTCCATATTATTATGAATCATAACTTTACGAATTGATAGTATGTCTGTACACGTGTATACAGTTTGGTGTTCCTTTATGGAATAAAAGACATATATAAGTAAATTCTTATAAAATAAATATTTAAATGTGGTTGATAAATTGAAGTCTTGCAAATTAAATTCAAACGATGGAGGCTATTATTAGGTACAAATACTGAATGTAATTACACAATGTAGTTAACACTTAATCATCGGTGACAGACTTTTGCGGCGTATTGACAACAGATGGTGCTGCTATACGTAAAAATGATTTGTATTTCTTATGAATCACATTTTTGTATTTTCGCAATAAGTTTGCTTTACTGGTTGCCTTGTCGATACAGGTCTATATCACCCTGATTCGATGTGAAATAGAACATAGCAAGATTCCAAAAGGATTTCATAGAATGATATGCGTTTCGAAGGGGATGAATGTATTCCAACATTTTTTTTAAAAAGACCTAAGAGACGTAATGTGAATAAAGATAATTTCTTAGAAATCTGTATAGCCAAAGGTTCAATATTAAAGTTTATATTGTTACAGGATTTTTTAAAAACAATATTTAGAAACAGAAGAAATTCAATTCACGGTTTGTTAAAAAAAAATTAACGTATTATTTTTTGAAAAACCAAGTTCTGAACAAGGAGTAACCAAAAAGTAAAGCATTAATTATAGTAGTCATACAAAATTAAATGATATTTTTTTGGTTAAGGATATTCACATCGCAATGTATAATTGTTTGTTTTCATAATAAGATTATAACTGTCACTCCTGCATGAGTGACCTATCATCTTCTTTAAGTGAAATATTTGTCCAGTTATGGCTACTGTGTTCAATAAAATCGACACAATGTCGTTTACAAGCGAAGGTTTATACTGTGGTTTAATTATTTTTTTATTTCGCTTTTTACGATTTCGTTTTTATGGCGCTGCGACGCATAAACGGACGCCATGACAGCTTCGCGGGCGTATTCCAATGCGTCGGCGCGGGCGGGCGCTGGCGACTGCTCTCTGTGACGTACTACAAAACGAGCGAACTGAATATTGCATCGTAAAGTGCGTACACACAGCTTGGAAATGCATGTCCGAACGGAAACAGAAAACGAACATTTTAATATTGCTGTATAACAACAATTGACAGCTGTTTTAAAAACAAAGCAATACAATACAATTGTAATTGCGGCAATTTGAAATCGACAGTGTTGATCATTTAATATCTATCGAAGAACAATAAATCTTAAAATTTGTTTCACCCATCGAAATATATAAATATGACGTCAACGATAAAAGGCGCTTTCAAATTAATCTCATACGCGGTCATATAATTTGCGTTGTTTCAGTCGTATTCAAGCTAAAATTATTATTTTGCCCTATCTATATTCTAACGCTCCTTTTGATATTACAACTAAATTGTAGTACAGCGATGTGGTGTGTTGTTAAATATATTTTTCTAAATAATTATTAAAATACTATTAAAAAATATTAAATTATGAATACAAAAATAAGTATATTCTGAATCCAACATATATGTGAAAAGTAATTCTGTCAAATCTAAATACAAAGCTAGACATCATAATGCCTACCTTTGTATTTAGATTTGACAGCTGCTGACGCATTTGACCGTCTCGAAGCGTAATTTTTCATTAGAGCCAGTTGTACTAATTAGATAAATCAAAATAGTGCTACTTAAATGTTTACTTGCTATATGTGTATAATTTTCTAGGGTTAACATTTGGTTTGAATTGTTTGATAATCTCAGCAATATATGATTAGTGGATTCAGAACATCAATTATTTAATTTGTTGTGTGTTAATTTTTATGTGTTTTTCTTTAAAATGAGCTTGTATGGGTTTTATATAAACGATGGAAAAATGCTATTTATTACGCGACTGCGAAAGGTAATGTATTTAACAGGCTACGTATGTACAAGTGTTTATATATCGCTCATTAAAATCTAGATCTTCCTAGGTTTTGGATGAATGTAGTGAAGAATCACTTCATCACATCCTTATCGACTTCAAATGAGTTTTAGAATTTTTTGTTAATTGTTTAATCTCAAGGGCACTATCGACAAAATCCAGTTGCTAAAAAATTTCAGTGCAGTGACTCCATTCGTTATTGACTGATCTTTGAAATTGCATTCTAACTTATCGAGTTTTTAATTAAGTATTTACGTAAAAACGCAGTGTTGTCCATGATCATTGGTCATATAGTGTTAGAAAATTAAACCAAAATAATAATTGCACTTTATAGATAAATTTTTAATTGGAGAAATAGCTTAGATTTTGTAGTAATTTTAAAAAGTTTAATATTTGTATGAGCTCTATATGTAATTGAAATATTGATTTGAATCGTAACCAGCCGGGTCTCTTTGAATGCTCTTTTCGCACATTTTTATGGATGTTTATGGTGTTAAGCATTTACATTTTTATTCCGGTTTGGCGGACGTTCATAGTGAAGCATAAATTCATATTGGAACGCGACATGCTGACATTTTATGGTCTAACATCATATAAATGCTTCTCGGCATATGAAGTATTCTGTTACCCTATTTTATAATTTGTGTAATGATAAAGCACGATAAAAAAAAAATCATATATCTCATTGGACTTCCCAGAAATTTGCGTAAATTTCTTGGTATCCAAAAAACTAGCCTTTTACCAACTAAAGTGCACGTAAAACACCTATTATTCATTAAAATAAATTTTATTGTAAAGAACATTTGTCAATTTTAACAAAAATTAATCAAAGTTTATTAACAGTACTTTATATACGTAGCTTTTTAAAGTATTCTGTAAATAATTTTCAAAATGGGATCAGTTGTAAACTTATTTTGGATTGTTACATACTAAAATTTGAAGAATATAAATTATGAAAGAGACTTATTTGAATCATGCTATTAACTCGTTTTAAAACGATGTAATATAGGTACACGTATCTACTACTACGTACGTACGTACTATTTTTCGTTCTTCCTTTGGAGGGTCATATGATTCTTTCAATATTATTTTTTCTGTATTAACAGCCACTTCGGCAAGATATAGGTAATAGGTGCTCTTCGCAAATTGTATGCAGATGCATTATGCTAATGTACATTTTGAAAACAAGGATTGACCGGACTATCGGAAAAATAAATATAAAAATATTATTAGTATTAGTATTTTTTAGATATCTACTGAGGTCTAAAAGGTTGTTGCTAGAGTGTAGACGTTGATTATAATCGTTGAATATTTCCAAGACTTGTACGTTCAATGTTTTCTTTTTATTAGTTTATGCCTTCTGCGGCCCTTAATTGGTAGTTAAAAATTGCAGCAAGGGCAGCGTCGTCGTTACGTAGGGGATAATGATAGAATTTCGCCATAAAATCCCGAGCATCCGGGTTCAATGGCTGGTGCGAGCTAGAAGTGTACCTTAGAGCATATCCTAACGCCGCGTAAAGGTTCATCGGCCCAAGCCGGGTTAAGGGCTCGCTTTGCTATCTTCACGACTAGAATACTTTTGGGGAAATTACAGGAAAGAACATCGTTTGTCAAAGAACATTTTAAATGCAATCTATATAATAACATGAATCTAAATAGTACGGGTTCAAAGTACGAATAAAAACCGGACTATGTTAATAATGTATTTAAGTAAATGGTATATTTTGAATTAAAAAAAATAAAAAGTGGAAAAAAGACTAAAGTGGAAACAATTGAAATGTGAATAAGTCACCAAAATTCCTTTTAATTCTTTTCTTGCAAAACTTTTGTATACCTAAACAAATATCTTGAATATATAAGGTGTTTCATCGTATACGGTATGTTTAGCAGGCATTTTATTTTGTAATGTAAGCCGTGATTAATGTTACTTAAGAAACAATTGCATATTTTGTCAACTACAAGACTTTTATTTATGTGAAAAATAAAATGTACACGTATTAGAAGTTATCCTTTTTTGGAATGATGTTAAAAACATTAAAATATTGTTTCAATTGAACTACAAATTATTTTTAACAAATTTCAAGGGATGCGCTTGCACAAAACTATTTTGTATTCTATAATATATTTGAAACATATTTGCAACATTATCTTGCAAACACTTTTGTGCATGACATTAAAAAGACACACATTTGCATATATGTGTTTGACTGTATGTCTTTGTTTGTTAATAAGAATACGCGTTCATGTTAAAACGGCTAGGACACAACTGTATAGCGCTATGCTCATCCGAATCTAGACTTACCCGCTCACCAACTTTAGTACATTTGACCGTCTGAGACTTTTGAGTCACAAGATAGGAGTCACAGCTATATTTGTCTTATATTATTTATTGTTTATTTTCATTATGTTACTACTTTGCTGAAGGTGAGCACGCACATTCTAAAATTTCATTTTCATGCATTTCCTCAAGGCGTCTATAAAACTGTGACTTCAATAAAAAAATATAGACGATCCTGTTCAAATGTTGTGCTTGTTCCATACTAGTTTTAAAGTTTAGAAATTTGAGAAGGAAACCTCATTTCTTCACTTTATCTCTGTTGGTGTGTCAAGTTTTGATTAACTCATCGCTGAAGCATACCAAATTTATTTATTACAAATTGAGGGAATTGGATGTTACGTCATCAGCGTCGGTCCAGGTTGGAGGCTGCCGACAGTCGCCGCTGTTAATGCGTCGACAACGTGCGGGACCGACACCTTAATACATGTTCTCCGCAAGAAGAAGCGAAGGCTTTGATTTGGCCGAAGTTAAAAACTTACTAGTTTGTCCATCCGTGAGGAGTATTAGAACCTATTGGGCGCGAAGGCGGCTCGTAACTATGAACCTCATCACACTTCGTCTAGAACCTATACGTCCGGGAACGATTTAAGAAATTAATGTATTTATTTCGTTAATCAACCTAAAAGCCGGTAGACCAATAAAAAAATTGGCTGACAATTGTCATAGATTAATTCGCTTTTTCGTTCAGATATCGAATGGATGCCGATACACAAACGACGTACGGGTGTTTTGCAACACAAGCGCACTCCAAACAGATCCTCTGGACTCGATAAATTTCAACGGAGCATCGACTGCGGCCGCGCGCAGCGATCGGTTGCATTGAGGGAAATCGGTTTGTTTTAAACCCGTAGACGATAGCGAGTGCAATCACCTATCGCTTAATCTATCGCAGGGATATCTATCGCTGATAAGTGTTAAGATTTAGCGAATATTTATATGGAGCTTGTTTTTAATGTTCTGCGACATCATGGGATTGTGTTGATTCGCAATTTCTTTCATAAATATATTTTTTTATATTCCACATTAATAAATAATGTTAAACCGATAAGAGGCAATCGTTATATGTATATATATATATATATATACACATATGATATCATTGTATAAATATTAATTTACAATATTAAGTCGTTTATCTTTTTTATCTTCTTTTGATAATTATGAAGTGCTACAATAATACATTGCGAAGAAATACAACAATTTAATTTTACAATCTTATTCTATGTATGGTTTTGTATGTATTCTTAAAATTAAGTGAAGGTTATAATCTTCACTTAATTTTAAGAATATATACTTGTAATTACGTAATAAGGATATATCTTATTACGTAATTACAAGAAAATGTAAGGAAACAGGAAAAGAAAGATTTTTTTTTGCAAATATATTATATTTAATAAATGTTTTAAAGCTTTGCATAGAAAATGAAGGTGACGCAAGAAAAACATTTTTAAAATGGAATTTCTTTAAATGGCAACCAGTTTCTCGTCGGACTAAAGTTGTAAAATGATTTCATTGCAAACCGTTATTTGGCCGTGTGATGAAATATGTTTAGTTTATGTGACATTTATGTAAAACACACTTTAAAGCGAAAACCTTTACGAAAACATTTTTCGGTAATGATAAGATTGTCGTTCGAATATCGAAATCGAAACACGAAAAATATAAATAATATTAGATTTTAATTAAATTATCGTCAAATTAAGGCGGATGTATAATATTACATAGGGATATTATTCTCTTCATATCTATCATCATTCTGATTATAAGCTTGCTATTAAAAAAAAAAAATCTTTTTCACAAGGTAACCCAGTAGCAACGATATTAGGCAGTCTCTTCGTGATGGACAAAAATAATTGTCCAAAATAAAAATACCTAGAAGTTAAAATTATAAGTAACTGCGGAAATATGTATTACACGGACTGCCATACGGTGTTTTAGGTACAGTTCATACATGTTGCTGTGTCAGCGTTTTATCATCCCACAGCTTAACGCCCACAATGTCTTTAGTTCAGTCTGAGGGGACCATAATTATAGAAGGTTGATGTACAAATGGGATGCTTACAATTATTTTGGAGTTCATGTTATTTGGCGTTCATTATTGGTTTTTCCTGGTCTATTAGCGATCAGAATAAGAAAATTTTCTTTTTATTCCATTTTTCGCATATTCTTTTTGTATTTATAAGATAAAATGTATTAAAAATTTTGTACTATTGTCCATACTGAACATGATTAATAACATCAGATTGTCAAAAAAAAAAAATAGTTAAAAAATATGAGTTCAATTTTATTTGAAGGGGCTCCATCCACATCTTACCCAATAAGGGCGGAAGACACAAAAAAAAATCACTTCACGATATTAATGCCCCCTATATCCCTTCTACATGCGTTGTATTGAGATTCGATGTTTAAAAGTCAATTGGTGGCTCAATATCTATATAAAAATGTATTTAAATACGTTATTGTATACAATATTTTCAAATGTAAATTATACAAAATGCTATTAATAAAAATTGTAGTAGGTTTGTGATAGACTACTAATTGTACTTTAGGGGAATACCGTCTTCATTTAAAATAGCATTAAAATAAAATTTTGGAATGGAAAAATAAAACTATCAAAATTCACTTATTTTCTAATTCTAGATCATTACCTTCTAGGCTGTTTATTAGTAATACATCATTATGAAATATGTAGTTTCAAAGAGTAGATTATTTTAAGTCCTACTGAGCACTTCCGATAATCAAAAGAACTGTGATTGATTTAGTCTGTATGAAATAGTTCTTAAAGTAGTCATTATCATAGCCCAAAACTTAACAGTGTAAGATCATGGCTATGAGATTTTCATTTCTTTTTGCAACAACTCTTAGCAGATTTACATTATTGTATAAAAAATCTGTGCAATTAAAACAGATATAAGTAGGTGTTACGGCGATTTTTCCACCACAGCGTAAGCGCACACTTCGGATTTCTTCTTTAACCGCCGCGGAGAACGGATTTCTGCGGTGTGGGCAGAAATGATGAACAGCTTGGATTTTGACACTTCTATATTCAGCACGAGCTTCACATTTGGTGGCCCTAGTACAACTGCAACGGATGCACCAAAACGTCTGTAATTTATAGATGGAGCATCCGTTTGGGCATATGAACTGCATAAATTACACACGAAGGGGCGGACATTGACAGCCATCCTTCACTTACTCAGCCATTCGAGCAGCTGGTCAAAGACTTGTTGCACCTTCCCGGCAGCTAGGTCGGTCCGACGCGATGACGCGAAGTAGGTACTATCGTCACCGTAGAGCGACAACATCACATTATCTTCCCATTCCTCAAGATGGCTTCGCAATGTAGGGATGTCTCCGTGAAGATCGCAAATAGGCATGGTGACAGGCACCTGTTCTGTAGAACTCCTGCGTGGATCGGGTGGGGGCGGAAAGTGATTCTTCGACAGCGACGCAAAAGCTACGGTCCCCAAGGAAGCTGGCAATGATTCGTTTTAGAGGGGGCGGTAACGATGTATTCATTAGTTTGTAGAGGAGGCCATTGTGTCATACGGTGTGGCCACACCCTATCAAAGACCTTCTCCATATCCAGAAGCACCATCACCGTGTGCTGTCCGCAGTTCATTTCAGATACCAAATGGTGCAGCACCCAAATGAGCTGTAGTGTGGTCGAGTGGCCGGTGTAGAACCCGTATTGCTCCTGCCGCGAGGTCAGCAAGGAGTTTAGTTTGCTGAGCAGGGCACATTCGAAAGTCTTCGCTACATGTGAAAGCAGAGTGATGGACGAAGATTCCTCAGCCTTCGTGGGTTTTTTTCTGGTTTGAGGATGGTAATGACTTTGCACTTTTTCCAGGCATTAGAGACGTTGCGAGTTTGGGGTATCCCATTGAATACTGTATTTATGGCTACCATCGCCTTCCACGGTAGTTGGCTCAGTGCTGGTCGAGATACCATCTGGTCCTAGGGCTTTCCTTTTTGGGCAGGCGTAACACTATCTTGTGGAGCTCCGCTAGTGATAAGAATAGGTCCCCTGGAAGGGTTGGCGGAGAGGTGGCCATGAACGTACGGACTTTTTCCTCTACCCGCGCGTAATGTTCTTGCGTTGTAGGAGAGGTGGAGGTTGTATTGGAACTAAATTGTCTTTCTAGGTTTTTTGCTATCGCTTTTGCCCGAGCTGGAGCGTTATAGCATCGTGCTCCTGCTTGATTGGTAATCGGGCATACGGGTGCTGCAAGTTTTTGATGTTACTGATGCAAGTTTCTCATATTTTCACTCGCTTGGTCAATCGTTTCTTCCTATTCTGCGCCGTAGTAATATCTTACTGCGATAGTCAGCTTCCTTCCAAGTTTATTTAGCTCCTTCTTGAGCCTGGGACAGCGGGTGTAGGTCCAGAGTTATCTACGTTTCTGCTGGAATTCACTTTTGAGATGAGGAAGCAGATCCTCACGTGATGTGACGTATAGATTGATTGGAAAGTCGTGGCTGTCTGTTGGGCGTCCTTTATCCTATCCACCAACATGTTGGCGGCTGTTTCTACGTCAGCCGGGGTTGCTAATGACGATACCAGGTGCAGTGTTTCTAGGGATTTTTGGAAAACCGCTCGGTCCACCCACTGTCATGTTGGCCGCGGCAACGAGTGACATGCTCCTATTGCGACAGAGTGATTATGATAAGCAGATACTGGGCGTCCATGCCGTAAACAACTTCTACGTGCGTGAAGCAGCCCATCCTGTGATTCAATACTATGACCAGTCCAGTGGCGTGGATCTGTGAGGATGTGGGTCTGTATGTAGGGCCCCAACATCTAATATCCCCCGGAACTCAGCATCTTCCATGAGGCATCTTCCGGCCCTGTTCACGGAATAAGATCTCCACGCTTTATGTCTGACATTAAGATCTTCGGTTAGGACAGTGGGAGTTGGGCTGTTGAAATTAGCATACAAAGGGAAGTTCTCGGTGGTTAATAGGCTACAAATATTCTCAATTCTTTCTTTGCCGAGTCGACCTGTATGTCCATTGAACGTGTTGACACGTAGTTGTTCTATTCTATCGTTTCGTGCATGACGTCCTTTCTAATTAACACCGCCGTGCCTCTGTGAACCATTCCATGTGGGAAGATTTATTCTCTGTAGTAGGTGATGAGGTTTGGTATTCTTGATCCCTGTTGGTCCCGTATGATCCCAGCACCATATAAACTGCCTCGGCTCTCAGCCTCCTGTTGGTCTCCCTGTCAAGGCACACAGTTTAGTATGCAATTCATATGTGCATCACAATACTTTCGTATTTACTATTAAACAAAATATGACAAAGTACACACAAGAAATATTTCGATAAATAATTCAGTAAATAAATCAATTTATGCATACAAACAAATAAAAAAATCTTATCAATACTCCTAATAACTAACTCCTACCCGGGCAATAAAACACGTGTACATAAATTGTTTAATATACACAAAAAACACAAAAAGGAATCCTTAACCTAAATACGCATGTATAACAATTATTTCACACACATTTATTTTCTACATAATATTTAATTTACAGACTAAGAGGTCGGCTGTCCGTAACAGTAGGAAATAACCAACTTTTACTTCTTTCGAGTGAAGATGTGATTTAAAAAAAGCAGACTTTTCTTGTTTTATCAAACACGTTGGGAGGTCTGGAACGACGTGGTTTGCCTAGAAAAATATAGCTGCGTTCATGTTACAAAAATGCAACGCACGCATGACGGTGCAGACGCGTACTGCTTTAACATAATTTATATGCTATTAAAGTGTTTTTCGAAACTTTTTTTATGTTGAGCAAGTCAACGTAATACAAATTGCATATTTATTTAAAGACGGCAAGTAGTGCGAGCATGAGTTTAATGAGACTAAACCATTTTAGGAATTTGAAATTTATTTATAAATAAACATAATTATGTCAAGTTTTAAAGATGTTGTGTTTGCGATGACCCGAAGGAGAGTAAAATAATTGTCCTTAATATCGTGCATACATGTATGATAAAAAAATATTGATTTCTATCAGATTTGTAAGACAATATGACTCCTGTTGTGCTTATGCATCATCACTATTTTTGAACTTAGTGATTGATTCTTTTTATATTACATGTCTTAGAACTGATAAGTTTTTCGTAAGCATTCATTTCTTGTTAGGTTACTAAACTCAGTGACTATTTCAACATCTCACCATTATATCCAGATTTGAGATTTATTCTTTACGTTTACGTTTACGTAGAGTTAGTTAAAAAAAACAACTACAAAGCACTAGAAGGGCGCTGTGGGTATAATAGCTGTCATACCTTGATCTATGGCATTAAAAAAACAACAGCTGTCAACGCCAAGCGAGTTTCAAGTGCCATTAAGATTTGGAATTGTATATACGTATAACATAAGCCTCTCTGATTTGTTGTAAGTACAGACAACGAGAGGATTTTAATATTCGAAAGCTGTTTTTTAGCTTGTATTTTCTTATCTCTAAGGTTAAGCGACAACGATTAGTTGCGAGAAATTAGTAAAGTTCGCTAAACTAAATGATGATGTCGTTTTTAAAAATTTGCGTATAAAAAAAATCGAAAGTTAATTTTAACAAGAAAAATCATTTTACTTACATAAATTATGTTAAAATACATCGCATGTTTAATGGTATAAAAATACTTAAGGATCCATTTTTCAACGTAGATATCATAGATTTCTATCTTAGATATTGAGAGACTTATTTCACCATTAAACATACGGTGCATGTAGCGCATATATATTTTTTATTAACTAATTAACGAATAAAAATAATTATAAGTTAAAATAAGGAACACCTTTGTAAATGGAAAATTTATGTTTTATTTACACGATTATTTACATATTATATTACACATATTACATTATACATTTAAACTTTTTATTTTAGTTACATTTTTTTTATTTCTTTTTACAATAATCGCTTATAGACTACATATATCGTTTTATTGTCTGAACTGAACTGAACTGAACAATTTTCGAGGTGATCTTACTCGTGAGCATGCGACCTATAATAATTGACCTTGTGCAAAGCAAGTATGTCAACGCAACAGTATTGGAATGTTTGGCCCTGTGCTTTTTGTTGATAGTCAAAGCTGTAAGCCAACTTCACCGGGAATTGTAAGCGTTTAAAAGTAAAGGGCAATCCATTTGATATTAAATGTATCCGCGGTATAAATACTATCTATCCTTTTTCTTTACTTATCATTATACTGGCTTCGATGATTTTATTTTACAGCTGTTTGATGCAGAGTCTCGTACCATTACACAGTTTCGGCGAATTCAGATTTCGTAATAAAATAATTGGTGAACCAATTTTTAATTTAAGACAGTGTAATGGCATTCCTGGAACATTTAAAGAATTTAATTCATTAGCGAAATTAATGCTTTCTTGTTCAACAGTCATTGCATCTATTGACATGTAGATTTTTTCTTCTTCCGGAATCATTTCCTGGATGATGTTGTTGACATCGTTAAGAATGTCGTTTTTCGTGGCTAGAATAATTCTTTCATGTAGTTCTGAATTGGTATATTTTCAGTAATATACGGATATGTTTAATTTATAAGTTGTTTCGGTGTTTCAACAATATTACATAACTCATTAGTTAATGTTATTTGGCCGGTATTTTCGTCTATCAGTACACCTCCCATTACACCCGTGTTGTCGCGTAAACCTTGAAGTGTTCTATTGAGTACTTCTAGTGATTTTCTAGGGACCATTGTGCTTTCGTATCATATAACGGCTTTGCACTGTTTCAATATCTGTCCACCTGCTTATGATTTTGTGATGTCAGATACCGGTTATTTATAGTCAGCTACATTTAATGGTAATTTTAAACCAGAATACGCTGTTTGTCCACCATCTATAAGTGTTGCCGCTATCCCAGATGATGCCAGAGTGAGAACAATTTCTCTATTTGCACGGATTTTACCTAGAATTTTCCGGTGCCGCCAGGTGCGTCTAATAAACAGCGTTTTTTAGATGTACTTTGTAGACTCGTCCTATTGTGTTACTCTTGAGCACTCCATCATGTCCTTCTACTGGTATTCCACGTTTTAGAGGATTAAATGGTTTACTTGTTGTATCCCATATATAATAACTTGGTACTTCTGAGTAAAGTCTTAGCAAATGGATCTTTCTGGCATAGTTCAAAAAAGGCTGTTAAACTTTAACAGCCGCACGCAATATGTTTTAGTGGAAACTGTAGAGTTGGATGACGATATCTCGCCTTTTGATTTTCGTGTGCTCGCTTTGTCCAGTATTGGGAGATTCGACGTCGAAGAGGAAAATGAGACAAGTTAAATTTTTTTTAATTGTCCGTATTCTATTAGATTCCTTTTTTATTACAATCGTCATTATGTTATTTAAATATTCTATCTTTAATCTATGAAAATAATTGATTGCATATTGAAGCTCCAATGCGTTTTAAATATTAAAATATACTTATTGATATTTGTTGTTATATATTATTATTTATTAAAATTAAGAATGATCAACGGAGCGACCAGGTAACAGCTATGTTTATTAATTTTAACTTTTAATCAACAGCCCCTGTTGGTTTGAAACATTGTGAATTTTTTTTTTGATTTTGATCGCAATTGATAATAAATTTTATGAAATTCCACTCACTGAGGGCAGTGCGGGGGCTTTAAATATAAAAAAAACAATTTAAAATGTTTAATCTATAGTTCCTGCAGGTTTGAAACTTGAATTTATACCCACAAAGGGGATTGAAGGGTTGGTAAAAATAATATTAAAAAACTAGCTGCTCCCCACCCGCTTCGCGTGGCGTGGAGTACGGCGAATATAAAATTTTGTTTTTAAGTTTTAATTTTTATTATGGACGATGATTTATTTTTTTATTATGAAAGACAATTTCTGCAGATTTGAAATTTGGCAAGAAATTATAGCCCGAGCTATAATTAATATTTTTTTAATATTATTATACATTGAGAATAAGACCGTGATCGGGAGCAGAATTGACAGCGAAGGAATTCGCTATAAATTATATCCATGATAGCAAAAGCGGGGGCACATTTGAATCACAAAAAATTGCGTAATTTAAATTTACGCCCAGCGAAGCGGTCGGATGACCGCTAGTCTACAATAAATTGCTGAAATAACTGCCGACAGTTTAAGATATGGTTATATTCACCATTTCTAGTCATAATTCGATAAGCATAAAATTGCATGGTTAATACTTTTTTGTTAGTTTCGACACCTGCACCTGGATCGATTTGTTGAATATTGAAGTGATAACCATCCTCACCTTGCCAAAAAATTAGCGGATATTGTAGTGCATCGTAACTACGGTGTGTTTCAGAAATACGTTGAAATTTATTATTTCGATCACTTCGGCGTTGAATAATAATATAACCACGACTTCATTCGTCATCAACAATTACTACGGCAACTTAGTTCGTTTGAGGTGCATTGAACCTTCGTTCGTGTTGACCAGCTGGTCTTTTATCTGCTCGAATGACGATTTTATAATTATCTACAACCATTCGGTCCAAAGAAGTCTTAAGACATTGATTATTTGATTATGAAGTAGACGCTGTAATTTTTAAATAATGTCTCGTTGTAGTCCCTGAATGTAATAGCAACGTTGATCTGTTTCAAGTTATTCGTTACCAATGAAGTATAATTAAAGAAATTTTGGAGTTTCATTGAACATCGGAAGATGTGAGCCTTACTCGTTGATGAATTTGACCTTAAACCTTGAAAACCGGTCTGAATTTTTCTTCGTCGCATATTATTGAAGCTCCGAATGAAGTCATTTGAAAACAACAGTTGTATCGACGTATATTTTGTGGAAAATGATTGGAATCTGGTGTTATTCCATTGATATATGCGAGTAATTGGCGGTAAAGTGGTGGTAGTACATCTAATACTGGTAAATTGACTTTACCACTCGAGCAGCACAAACTAGCAATTTCATCTTTGAATTTCGTCGCATGACAATATTTGCATATCGTATTCATTTTTCCGATGAGAATATTTGGATGTTCACTGTATTGTTTTTTGCATTCATAATGGAACGCTTGAAGTTCTAAATCCTCAATTTTACTTGTTACAGCTCGTTTTTTGCGTAACGTAGCCATTCTTTCTCTACTTCTTCTATTTTCCAATTTACGTTGATCAGCAGATTGACGATTTCTAAGAGTTCTCATTTGGGATAGCACTTCTTTATTAATATGTGTTTTCTCTTCTTCTGTTAAATTTTTTCTAATTGTTTTCACTCCTTTACGAATATTCGAAAGCCGTTTTTCTCTTTGTTTTTCTGTTTCAGTTCGAAGTGATACTTTTTGAATCCATTTGAGGTTTAGTAAATACTTTTTTACACCTTAGCATTGTACATATGTAATGTAATAAGGTTACAGAAAATTAATCTCTTGATTTTTATTATGATGACACTGACGAAATAACTGAATTTCGGTTTATATACCATCATACACCGAAATTTCATCACCAGAACATTTTAAATTATTTCCAACAATGATAGCTTATGTAAATCTTTTAAGAATTTTTAAATTATTTTCAATGTTCTCGATTGTTTTGGAATGTTAAAGAACATTTTAGGACTTTCAAAATAATTTCCGATAGTGACAGACCACTCTGGATCTTCATAAAATTTTTTGATGATAGTATATCGTTCTAGAATATTGTAGAATATTTCGGCAAAATCTAGAAAATTTTAGAAGTCCTTATGAGTTGGAGAATTAATTAATTTCATAATTTTTTTAGAACTTTCTAGAACATTCCACATTAGTTCTAACAATTGAACATATTTTGGAATTTTTTTGATCATTCAGAAATTTTTAGAACATTTCTGAACATTCCAGATCGATTGCAACAGTTGCAGACATTTCAGAACTTTAAATCATACCAGAAATTCTTAGAATTTCCTAAAGCATTTCATATTGATTTTAGTAGTTGCAGACATTTTGGAACTTTCTTGATCATTCCAGAAATTTTTAGAATCTCTTAGAACATTTCGAATCGATTTTAACAGTTGCACACATTTGGAGCTTTCTAGATCATTACCAGAAGTTCTCATGATAAAAAGGACAGATATATATTTTTTCACATTTTCCACCAAACTCCCTTACTCTCACTTTGAGACCAAGGGGTGTTTACCATCCTAACGGGAAGTTGATTGGAATTGGTGGTGATAGAGAAAACCTTGTCTTTACAAACGAACATTGGTATTTTATATATGTATTTAGATTTAGATTTACATCTACTTTCTAGTAGAGCGCATGCTCATTTGCTCCTTATAAATCTTATCCCATTTATTAATTCATATCCGGATTTCCATAAGTATTTGTACAGAAGACTAGTTTTAGAAAATAGCTAACAACATTTTTGAATTGCGTCATGGCTAGTCATAGCCATGACGCATAGTCTTTGCGTCATAGTCTTAATTTAAGTGTTCAATTAGAATTCATACAATAAGCTATAACTACGTATCTACAAAAGGACTTTTCGTACATCACGGCCTGAATTTGCAATAATAACGGCTGCCATACGATTTGTTTACGTTACGATAAGTGCCTGCCAGAACAGCAGCGCGGCTGCTTCGTTTGCTTAGCTGTCAGATGACATTTACTTTTGAAACCAGATCGAGAACGTAAGATGGAACGCATCGGGACGCCATGAAAAGCGAAACAGAATCATATTTGGTTATTTGGTTTTGTTCTGAATAGCATAAACATGAGGAAAGATTTCATATTGCGACATACTATAAAACAATTTTGAAAACGATTTAAATAAATGTAGAAAATTTTGTTTGGAGAATGATGGCGATATTATATAGAAATAATGTACGTTTATGGACGTAATCATAGACTCAGTATGAGTTTCGTTAGAGTGATTAATGCAAAAGAAAAGAAGCATATTATATGTTTACGTTAGAGTGAGATAGCCAGATGTAACTATTTGATTCATTAGCCGAATGCATAGTATTGTGGTACGTAGCTATAGTGCCATTTCACAGCATTATTTCCATGAATCAATCACACACTATAGCTTTCTATGTATCTGTCGTGAGTCAAGAAAAGTGAAGTCTCTATTATTTTTTATAAAATCTCATATTTTAAAGCGTAACTTTGTGTTTAATAGGCGTGTTAAGTCATGGTTACGTGTGCTGTTCTAACTCAATTAATACTGGCAGGAAAAATTGTGATTGCGCTTTAGAAACATTATCAAAAGTTTTGTCTGTAAAACGGTGGGAAAAGATTTTGCATTTAAATATGAGTTTACTCTGAATGCACACAGATTACGTTCAAAATGATAAATAAGAAACACGTGAATTTTGCAGTTCATTATCTAATTTTTACAGATTCTATATTATATGATTGCAAATGGTGGTGTATTTTTCGATTGGCCTCAACTTAATCCATGGTCGATCTATACGATACTTGTAATAAATTCATGTATATGATTGTCTAATTGTATTTTTTCTTCCATTTTTGCAACCTAAACACTTTCGACGACTATAATGTTTGATAACTATGAAATTAGACGTAACGTAATTGGGGCAAGCAAAGTGAAAGGAATTATCCAGCTGAACCCTCGAACATTGCGTCATATAATAATAAATTATCATATTAGCTATATTTAACTGAGTTTTTTTATAATCGTACCATAATGAATGTTTCGTGCGAAACATGCATGACTGATGGCGGGTTTTCGATTGTCCCCGTGATGTCAATTTAGTTGTAATAGAAGCGTCAATGAGCTTATAAATATCCAGCTTATTACAGTACAACTCACAAAACTTTACCGCTGTGAACTGGCTGCGAATGATATACTGCGCGGGTATTAATTACGCTCTCCGACTCTTCCTTCTTCTCCACAGCGTTCCTATTTACGCCATTGCGACGCTTTCATGACGAACTTTACAGCTGCAAAGTTTCGTGAGTTGTACTATACATTCGTATGCCGTATTGTTATATTGCCTATGATTGATATAATATTGCTATAAAATAAAAATCACGTTCGGTGCTATTACTTTTGACTGACTAACATGACTGACATTTTTAGATGACTAATGTTATGAGAACGAAATGATATTTTAGTTTATTGACTGATTGATCATAATTAGATCCCAGCACTTTTTCAAGTGAAAGACGGCCGTTTTGCAAGCGGTCCATGTGGAAAGGGAGCTAACTACTTGCTTAAATCTCTCATAAACGAATCATGATATTACCTATATTTAACTAAAACAAAATTGTTTTATAGACTGGACATAGCATTATGATGTTCCTATTCAATGTTTGTATAAGATCTACTATTTATCTTAGTTGTACAAATTGAAGTGCTAGAGAAAAAGAACGAGTATTGAATTCGATAATGTCGCGTTAATGTATAGATCTTGTCTAGTTATGTTTAAATTGTGTTTTGTTTGTAAACTACAGTATTTTCTCTTTGTGTTGGAAGTAAAAGTACAATATTTTTAATTTTGTGGTATCTTCTAAGACAAAATCAATACTAAGCCAGTTAAAATTCAGATACATACATTTCGCATTAGTCAATAAATACGTTGTTACAAAAGGGTGGGCGCCGAAGTCAGAAATCTATGGTTTGTCGTTAGTTAGCTAATACACTGTCTAGGTTCATAATTAGTCCCAGATAATTTTTTTACGTAGAGCGCCATAGTGTCCAAGTGTCCAAAATCATTTTCTGAGAATTTTGTTGTGTTGGGTTATAATTGTATACAAAAATACAACTTATGTTATATTTTATATTACTAATACAAAATGAATACATGTTACATATAACTTATTACAAGACAAAATTTTTCTATAGTCTATTTCAACAATTTATTCTTTAATTATTATTTTAAGATAAAAAAAATGTTGTGCAAGAAAAAAATAACTATATTAATCTATACAGTATAATGAACAACGTTTTAATTAATATTCAAAATTAAAATTAAAGTTCAAAGCCATCAAAAGAAATATTGTAAAATAAAGTTTCTTCTGGGGCTCGGATTTCAACGCTTCAAGCACAAAACACAACTTTTTTCACGCATCGTTATAAAACTAAAGTGCACAGCAATTATAAATTTTCATTTTGTTCCAGTGGGAGGCTTTATGTGCATGCGAATTGCTTTCTAGACGTGTTTTCAGGTTAATTTCAGAGTTTGATTAATGCAAAGTTTCGTACTTTTACGAGTTAAAGTTTCATGTTTAAGAACGACATAGATCCAAAAGGACTTCGCTGTCCAATCCAAAAATGATACATCTGGAATATATCAATTTATTACCTTAGCGAGAACATTCCAGGTTTTGAAAAAATGAGGCTTTTTCAAACTTTGAAAAATGGGTGTCTTTTGTGGGTTTTGTTGTTTCTACGCATATAAATTGCAACTTCTGATGTGGGACTGTGTTTTTACGCTCGCACTTGTGCAGTTGTCAATGTGTAAACTTTTGAACGGATCAGATCAGATATTTGAATAAAATTGCAAAATAATTATACATAAAAAATGTTTTAATTACTTTTCTTCAAAAAATATGTTTTTTCCGATAACTTATAGAACAATTATCCAATCGATTTTAATATTAAATTTAATAAAATAATATTCAAAATATTTATAATTCTTGGGTCGTTACATAATATTTATACAACACTATAATTTATGAGTCTACTACTCATTCAGAAGACAGTTTTTCTTCAAGAAGAACAAGCAAGAAAACTGAAAGTAGCTCTTTACAAATTTAGTTGTAAACGACTACAATTAAATACGAAACTATTACCACAAGAAACGACCCGAAAAGAAATTGAACCGGTTAAGATATTCTTCAATATTCATTCTCTAAATAATAACATTAAATTAAATAACTGCATTGAATGTCATTACTTCTGTTAACGATAGGGTCGATCGTAAAGGTACATGATAAAAAAAAATTACGTGAAAACCTTTTTGCCTTTTAATAAGAAAAATGGAAACTTTTGAAAAATACAGCAAGTATTTCGGATCAATTTTAGAAAAACGATATTTATTTACATGTTTATATTTTAGGGTCCTTGGAAGCTATTTTATTTATAGTAACAATATCTTAATGTGTGGATATGTATGTTGCGAACTTTTATTAATTTAAAGTGACTTAGAATCACAATAGTATATGAAAACTTGGTGCATCTCAAGAGAAATATAGAATCGTTCCAAAAAATGAGCGACATAGATGACATTAATATTAGACATAAAAACGATCTTGCTGCTCGTAAAACCCATCTAAGAAAAGTTGGCAAATTATTTAAGGTATAATGTTTGCGCTTTTATAATAAAATCTCATCTGCAATTCAAACTTTGCCATTTTATGAATTTAAACGTTTCGTTAAAAGATAATTATGTGGCGGAGGTTGTTATATCGTGTCTGAATATCTCGATGAAAAAAGTCCATAGAATTGAACTGCTCGACTACCAGGTAACCTCATATTTCTAAATGTTTACTTAATTATTAATAACTAAATACTATGTTGAACAAGAAAAGAGCAACCCTTGAGTTTTTTTGCCTACAAGGTGAATCAGGATTTGGAATGGGTGGAAACCTAAGAAATAAGGATATTTTTAATTTGCTTTGATTACACGATTTAAGTTTTTTTGTTTGTTGCCGAAATAGATATGTATATATAAAGTAATATATTACCTAAAAGTACATTTTTGAATATCTTGAGTTCGAAAATAGCGGTAAGTTTTGGGGTTGACCTAGAGGATTAATTATTTTTTAAATTTTCATTTTAATTTGCTAAGAAATAATTTTAATGAATCCACTCGATTTTTTTAATAAAAGCCCTTTATAGCAAATGTAGAGTAAATTTTTGAGGGTAATAAATATTTTATCTCAATATTTGGCCTTGATTTTTTTCAATTGCTTTAGAATAATGTTAAGCACTATAAAAATGCATTATGCCCAGAAATCAAAATGTCTAACGTTTACATTTAATTTTAGTGCAAAATTAAACATAATTTTATTGAAGTGGAGTTCCACTTCTAAGTAATTAACGGCTATTAAACCTCATATCATGGATTGGGTTAACGATTTTGATGTTATGAATTACCACTAATACTAATAAATCAAGTCCTAAAGTGAGAAAATAAGAATTTAAGTCTTATAAAACTCCTAAGGCACGCCGATAAAATCAACCGAATAGCAAGCAGCACAGATAGAAAAGACACAAAATATGTATGTTGGGTCTGACGCGAGGAGAAGAGAAGATTTTTATTATTAAAAGATGATCCTGATGGTATTGTTGGGTACAGAGGGGAATATAAAAATATATAAATATAAAAACTGGCAAGTGATTTATTTTTTGAAAATTTTACTGATTGTCTTGTACAGTATAAAAATAAGTACAGTTAGTACTTAGAACGTAGTGAAGCTAGTTAAAAGCAAGTACAGACAGGTTTGAACTTGTTGAGGTGTGATGTATAATATAACTCTTAAATAAAGGAATTATTACTTATTTTATTAAATCGGGAAAAACTCATCTTCATTTAGATACCTACTTAATAAAGATATACGCCAAGTGCGGCACATTGCAATATGTGACGGAGTTTACAATCATAATAGAAAGAATGTGAAAAAGACGGCTGACCGTCATAGATCAGCCGTCCTCTTCATGTCTAACGATTTGTAATGTTTTGATAACCTCTTCTGAACTCACATATTAATTTTTTAAATTAATACTATACATAGAAATACTTCCCTTGAGCAACGATTCGGCAAGCATCGGCAAACAACGCATTGACTCATGTGTATGGCTTGGGTGTGAAATTACACTTACGCTTGTATCATTTGAAAAAGTACACGACGGTGCTCATAAAATAAGTGAATAATTAATAATACTTTACTGTTAATCAATGTTGTTTACAAAATCCTTATACGTAGGTGACACTTAAAATTCTTCAATTTATTCAAATTTTAAAATAACAAAAACTTATTCAAATTATAAAAAAAGAACTCTTTGCCAACTTTAATTCACATAATAAAGAGTTTCACTTTTAACAGATGAATGTAATAAGTATTGCATTCTTTAAAAAAATACGGTAAAAAGAAAATTGTTTGTCTAAGGTAAATATGAATTTTACCCAACAAAATTTTAGTGCAATGATTTTTTATGACTTTCTATGCCATTTAAATTAACAAGAAAGTTATAACGGACGTCGGTTGGCCTTTCATGATGACGCTCCATCCCTTGTCAATGTTTATAGCTGATTTAACGAGTTCGAATGTGGTCGCACTAATCTGACTGACGATCTGCGTGGGGGACCTTCTTCTTTCGGCGACGACCAAAGACAATATCAATGCTGTACGACTCATGATAGACACTAACAAAATATTGACGTACCAGTAGAATTGGACAAGCTTAGGCATCGGTATGAGTTAAGTGCACAAAATTCTTCATGAATATTTAGCGGTCAAGAAGCTTTGTCCTCGGTGGATACCTCATAATTTGACTGAAGTGTAAAAACTCCGTCGTGTTAATTGGTTCCGCGAAATGATGCAAAGTTTTGCCGGTGGTGACTCAAATGCTGTATACGACATGATTGCAGGTGACGAAAGCTGGATTTGCTGTTAAGATCTCGAAACCAAAAGACGGTCTGTTCAGTGGCTGTCTCATTTCGAGGAGTTGCCTGCCAAAGTAAAACGAAGTTGAAGCGAACACAGATGATAGCCTTGGAATGACAGGTCATTACGTAACAATTGTTAAAAGATAAAAAGCAGTCACTGCAGAGTGGTACACTGACAATTGTTTGTCTCTTGTTCGGGATAAAGGATCATGCAGTAGAATTCCCTCATCGTCATGACAACGCCTCATTTGGGGACGTTATGTATGGAAATACAGGCTCACCCGCCTTACACTCCTGAACTCACATCATGTGTTTCTTTTTATTTCCTGAAATAAAAGAAAAACTCAAAGGTAAGTGATTTACGGGCGCCGAGGAAGCAGTGGCTGCATATGAAAAGGCCGTCGAAGCGACCCCTAAGTGCGAATGGACAAAATGTTTTTCTCCGTGGTTCCATTCTATGCAGCGATGTATTGATGTCAACGGACACTATTTTGAAAAACATTAATAATAAAAATGACTTGCCAGTTTGCTCAGTTTTTGATTTTTTAAGGACTTTTTTTCACCCACGTATTAGTCATAAGTTAATGCTACAAACCCTAATCTTTGAGGTTAACATTAATTACAAGGATACGGTATGGTAGACGCGCATTAGTGAAGTTCAGAGTTGTTCACTTTGAATAATTTAAAAACTACAAGACGTAACATGTCTCTTGACGAGAACGACAATCAGCTTCTCTACAGTCGCTGTCGGTCCAAGTACTGAGCTCGTCCTACAGAAGCATCGGCAAGCAAAGACACATACTAATACACACGTCCAGATTGTCGATAGTGGGGACTACACGCCGCGCGCGTCCTTCAGAAGGGCGAGCGCGCGGGCCTCGGGTAGGTAGCGTAATTGATTACCGCGAGTTAGCGTCGATACAGCGCTATCGGCGATCGCGCACGCACCGCGCACAATAAACAATCTGATGGTATCGGCCACACGCCGGCGAATGAATCAGTGCAGCGGCGGCCCCTGCCGGCCTAACGTTTCGCGTTAGCTTTTATCGTCGTTTGTTCGGTCATCATGGGAGTATCTTCGGATATAATTGATGACACTTTCGCATAATTACATAAAACGATACTTTATATTAGACTTCCTGATTTTAAACCTTGAATTGAAGGGTGAAAATTGATAAGAGCTATTACGACCGAATACAAGTGTTGAATTAGAACAGGTCTAATAAAACTAGCACTAAGTTTAATCAATTGTATTAATCAAAATAATCTAATTACTAAGTTTAATCTATTGGTTCTAACGAAATTTCATATCATTAAATGTAAAATGCTTTTCGGGTTTTCTAAATAATGTAATGGTTCATTTCATTAAATGAAAATGGAAAAAATAATTACTGCACTTAGGAACAAATCAGAAAAATATATGAAATACGATTATTTTAGATTTATCCTATCGGAAAAGTTTTATGAAATGTGTTTTCGTTCTTCAATCATTTTACAATATTTTTAGAAACGAGTAAGTGAAATTAAAATGAGTGACATAGCTTTTACAATTATCAGTGATTCTATAAGTATCACAAAGGAAAAACAATCAACGCTTTTCTTTGAGAAGGCGAAACAAGAGCGATAAACTTTTCTAGGACTATTAGGGCTAACATACATAACCGACGAACCTAAAAAAATCTTAGTTTAGGTAATTTAAAGTAAATGAACACGTACTTGGTTATTTTCGTAAATTGCAATTGGGTTCGACATCAAGAGGGACAGAAAAGTTTTAAGTATTAAAATGTGACATGCAAGTTTTTAAAACTGGTTTCGTTAGATTCTGCGAAAAATTGGAGTCACCAACATAGTGTACACGATACGTCAGAATAATAGAGCATCGATCACACTGTTTACAGAACGGATAACTTTTTGGTTTAAAAGGTGTGTAACGCAAATCAAGAATTTGATATTAGACCATTGGAGCAGCCCCTGTTATGATCTATTCTATTCTGGTCAAAGGACCGTTGGTTGTAGAATTTATCCTGTTCTGGTAAAATGCCTTTTCCAGAACAGAAGGAAAGGAATAGATGGCCCAGGTCTGTTTACACCCTAGTGACCGGAAACAAAAGTACTACGTCAGCATAGATCTACTCAGAGAATAAAAGTGGAATATGAAATTGGTGACTAATGATTCGGGCAAAGAGAAATATTTAAAAGATAATCATTTAAGAATTATTCTACTTTTGATTGTCAGGAAAAAATCTCGGTGTAGGTAGAAAAAGCTTTGCACTCCTATCGCTACTCTCGGGGAGTATTGTGAATTTTAACACGGATGGACCAAAATACACATTTCATAATTAAAAGCTTCAATGTCGGTAAATTGGAAATGTTGGATTCGTTGGTTTGTGGCATAATCAAATGTATCTAACGCGTTCCGCCTCTTGGAACTGGAACAGCTCGAAACGGATGAAAACCGAACATTTAATATTACGGCGCTTTACAAATCTGGCTATACAAGTTTCCGTCAATCTAGCCCAATAATTGTCTTCACTCTATTAAGTGGCAGACACGAAGATTATGATACTGCAATGCATTCAATCGATATTTGGCACGGATCAAACTCACAAAATAATAATTTTTATTTTTTTGTGCACGCACTCTGTACTGATCCATTTCTTTTGAGACCGGAATTCGTTTTTGTAATGACCACTGTAGCATAGACAGTTATTATAATGCTACGATAAATGGTCTAATAAAACGAAAAACGACGTATTATGAACTTTTTTTTTATACATCAACGCCTATTTTCCTAAACGGTAGGCAGAGAACACAGACCATCACGTGGTGAGATCTTTGCATACCTCTCTGGCTTCACTGACGCCCGTGAATGGTTTCGCGCAGACTCTTTAGTATCGGGTGCTTCAAATTTAGCACTCTTTAACATGCCACCGATTCGGTCTGCGTAAGGTTTTGTCTGAAGTGCCTCTTACTGACCTTTCTATCACACATATACACTCTATAGATTTGTTTCGTCAGTTCACTTTGATTGATTGTCTCCTGATAGCCAAATCACCACAAACTACCTTTTTCTACTCTAGTCACTGCATATTCTTTCAAATGATACCGTTTTCTACAAAATCGTTTTGTTTTTTGTACTTGCATCAAAATTATTTTCACCAAACTAGTCCCAAAAAAATTTGAAAATCTCCACAAATTTCTTTGCTTTCCTATATCGTAATTTTTATTATTATTGGTATATTTGAGCAGTATTTTCCTTAAAGTTTACGCATATGTATCGTCTAAGCTTAGATTAATGGTTTAGTAGCAACTTTTTTCCCAATCATGTTTTATATTGATGAATTTGGCCTTCTCTCAACCCTGCACTACACGAGTAAGAAGTAATTCTACGTTAAAGTAAGTGGATAGTAATTGAGGAGAACAATATAGACATTGAAAAAATGTTTAATTTAAACTATACATCTAATAATACGTGTAGATTAGTGCGTAATCTATGATTTTTAATAAATTATTAGCACAATTTAAACAAACATTTTCTAAATAATCTGAAATATAAAATTATGAATTTTCTTATATTTAATGTTTTGACTATCGTATGTTTACATATTCTTCGTTTTAAAATGCGTCATGTTGCAATTTAGAAATGTTAAAACAAAAATGGTAAAGTATTGACATTTTTTTAATATTATCGTTATATAGTGATATGTATTGATGTAAGTAATATATCAAAGTAAGAAGGTAGTAAATCTATGTTGCTGACGATTTATTTTTGTAAATAAATCTTGAAATTTGACAATAAATTTAAAAAAATAAATGGAAATCCTTCTTGTCAAAAAGCATTCGAAAAGACATTTATTGATATGGTTATGAAGTGACCCTATTAGGTGGTCGAAGATTGAGATTAGATGAAAGGAAACATATAGAACAGCAGAAGGCGTATATTCAGAAATACAGAGTCACAATAAATCGCTACGGAACCAATTGATTGTATATCGTTATAGAATTTGGCGTGCGAACGCTCTGATTGCAGAAATAAAACTCCACTCCTGCTCGTCGCACTTCACTATTTATGCCCACCATCTGGCCTTCCAGAAGGTTTTCAAATCATCCGGAACAAATAAATCGTAAACATGTCATGTCTGATACAGACAAATAGGATTTATTGCCTCTCAAAAATTCCATTTCACAAAATAAATTCATTTAAAAATAAGAGGTAAACAAATATCAAAAGCGTCAACGGAGATAAATGGCGGCGCGCGGGGCGCACGCGGTTTACTAGGCGGCTTATTTATTTACAGAATTCTATTCTCGGATATTTTTAGAGGGTATTTATTTCGTATTTTTATTTTTTAACTTGTGAACACATATAGTAACAATATCATCATATTTCTTTAAACTTGCACATTATAAATATGGTTTTAAGATACAAAATTATTTCAATTTCTATTATTAGACCTGTAATTTAATTAAAATGAAGCGTTTCAGAGTTTGTGTTACATATGGGTTTTAGTTTTAATTCATGTTGTAATTTTCAATCTCAAAAATATTTAATATGCTTTGCTAGAAATCTTTTGTATATCATAGTTATATTATATTGCATGGTCCGATGACCGTTTTTCGCACTGTGAATTTTATTCTGTAAATATATATTTATACTTAGAAATAAATTCGGGAATACAAATATTCTCAACATACTTCATGAACAACTTTTTTCGTTCGCAGTTACTAATATTTTGTATTTCATAATAGAACTAACCTCACAGAAATAATTTCTCAAAGATCTCTATATTATTTTAGTATTGTAAAAAACAATGAATATAGTAGACTATGTTGTTTCAATATTTTTCACGTCGTAAGCTCTATTAGGATATATGTAATTTAGTAATTATTGTAATTGCAATTGTTACTAGATTTAAAATGAAATGTCAGTCATCCATTCAATAAGATTAATGAAACCAATTTGAAACAGTGCATTCGGAAATACAGTTATTGATTTATACACGAATTTTTTATTGCACTATAAATTTAGGTAATGTCGTGAAATTGTATGCTCTTATAGTACCAGTTCGGTTGTGGTATAAGAGAAAATTTCTATCTTTATTTAAAAAAAAAGAAAAGCTATTTAATCGGAACCAGTTATATAACCTGAGAAGAAATACCTAACAAGTGCGATTCTGATTTACGTGATATGTGTTCTGTTACTACATTTTTTTAATTCTGTTTAATATATTACCTGTTTCGCTGTTTGATAATTTTTTTCAATACATTCTATATTCTACTTAAATAATTTCTCTTTATAATAAAACACCTTTGTACTTTGGTAATTTTTGCTATAGCACACATTTTATATAATTGGTAAAGTCTATCTTAGGTAACATAATACTGAAAATTTATTTTCAATGTATACCTAATTATCGCACTGCATGACATATTTAAAGAGATTGGCTGGAGACAACCATTTTAAAGCGTTAACTCATAATGTATTTCGAATTTTCGAAATCGTGTTTTACGTGGATTTATTTTTACAGCCTATAGAATAATATCAACCTTTTTTTTACTTCTCAATCGATACTCTTACCTACACTAATCTCTGAGTTAAAAAATCGACTGATGAGTTTTAGACTGTGATAGCGCAAGGTGATACAGTACATGTTCATATTTGTGATTCGGGTTAGGCACTTATATTCTTATATTTTTCAACGCTTCTTTTGAGAAAATGATCACGTGTTATATTTTTGTACGATAAGACTGTGCAACGCTTCCTATTTATGATAAATCGTGTTTTATTAAAATTACTTTCATTTGTTGCTTTCTCAGATTTTCCCAACGGACGAGTAGTGAAATGGACCAAGAAATATTCCATGTTTTTGGTTTAAAACAAAACATCCAACAAACGCTACCAGTACATCGACACCGTATGCATATGCGTATAGGATGTGTGGGCGTCATCCTCTCACGCTACCGGCGTTACCTGTTGCTTAAGTCGCGGCAATCAGTGGCGAGTCGACGTTTTCGTTTTTGCCGGACCCCGGCAGCTCCCTTAATTATATCGAGACGCCTTTCGGCCGGCCGAATCGTCTTCAACTCCATTACGTCGACTGCCGGTTGATGGATGGAGCTATTAGTTTTTCTGATAAAAGGAAATAGATCGTGAACTAAATTGTTACCGTGGGTTATTTTAGTGACTCAAGAAGTTAATTTAATAGTTCATTATAATCGCGATTTGTTTATAGAGATATGTGTATTATGAAAAAATAGCGAATGCGAATTGTACAAGAATCTATGTATATTTTTGACCTAGCGTTGGATATTTGCATAATAATTTACTGATAGTCTCCGTAATGAAATTGTTCACTAAATAATTTACTGCACCCATTAAGGTTAAGGCATCATTTTAATGGATGTATTTCTTGGGTAATAAATCAATAAAATCTCCTTTTGTTTAAATGTTATGTTTTATTTTGCGCGCAGCGAACTTTCGCGAGCGCTCGCAGGAGCTGGCGGCGCATGCGCAAGGCGGCGGTGTCGACGATCGCACGCCGTTCGTATCGGCCGCAGTCGTCCATCACAGTGGTGTTACATGATTCCTGTTGAGAATTCAATACATTTATTTGTCTTTATTACGAAAATATCTATTAATCAATATGGAACAGACAATAATGGACTTGTATTAAACTTTAAGTGTAGTTATGACTTAAGAAATATTGATTTGTAAACTGAAATATAAAAATACCATTGTAATATTTTTTAAGAAAAGTTTAATTTTGTGTTTCTCGGGATATAAACAATTAGTCATTGCAGATAAACCAAAACAAAATCGGCGTGTGCTTAAGACCACATGACAGAAGTGAAAATTTCATCAAGACGACATTAATAATACGAAATACAATTATGTTTTTTTTTTTATATTCATAAAGTAACAACATTTACAATGTACATAACTGTGTATAAATTACTCTGGTCATTTTGTTTTTGATCGTGATTTGTATAGTACTCTAAAAATGAAACAATAAGTTTGTTATAATTTAAAATATGAAATGAATACTTTTGATTGAAGATTTGCTAGATATCTAAAACAACTTCGTCAATATTTGTTCCATATGCTATTGTGCTTTCAGTTTGATCATTAGACATAATGAAAACTAATGTTGATTTCTTGAGGCCTTTAGGCCTCTTTGATGGGTCTTTTGCAAAATCAACATCGAAATCTTCACTTTAAATCATTTCAATGTATGAAGTTTTCGTTTGAGAAAAGCAGATCCTGCTTTGGTATAGATAAGCATATTTTTAGAAGTTTGGAAGAAAGATTGAATGAGTAAGAGAGAAGCATTGATGGACCCAAATACTACAAAAGATTAAACTTTAAGTTTAATCGCGTCTTGCGTCGAATGGATACATTTAATTTCTTACTTAAAAGACGAATCACATATGTTTCTAATTCACATTACTTTCTAATTCATCGATATCATTTAAGAAGTGCTAGAACTTACGTATGCGCGAATTTTTCTTCTCTATTAGTAAGACACAACGAGTGTCTGTTTTGTGGTCTTAAGCATACTATATATTTATTATGATGAAGGATAAATAACGAACACACACACACGAATTATATTACATTTACATACGCATACATGCGTACAATATTAAATAACGTATTGAATAAAACGTATTGGCACGGTACATACCGTGTTTATGTCGATATTGAATGCGATTGATGCGTTATGCTGTTATGTAACGCTCGCCGAGCGAGTATAGTAGTGACGTGTTGACTATATTTCTTTTCATCCCTTAGTCGACTCGAGTCGACTTTATTCGAATGAGCGTTACATAGCCGAGCGTGACGGCTCAATCACATTCAATGCCCACAAAATATAATGTTCGGCGCGTCTACAAAAAATGTTTTTTTCTATTTTATGTGTACGAAATATAAAGATACTTGCACGGTATTGAATAAAAACAATAGAAAACAAACCTTATAATGATTCAGTTGCACTTCGCTGAAAGGCGCCGTCCAAGCGGCGAAAGTCAACCCGCCCCTACTCGCCAACGGGTAGTGATTGAAAGCTGTCAACACGAGCTGCGTCAGCATCAAGCTCTTTGTGTAATGGCCGACGGGGCTCACTGCGGCCGATCGCACGACGTGACGGACGGAACGAGGCACGGACACGTCTTTGCCGCATCCTTGTGAACGTTTATCTGTTGTAACGCTCTCAGGTGCTATATCGACGTCCATAATTTCATTACTTACAGTATCCTCTGAACTATTTACAGAATTATAGCCTAAAAATTCAGCTCTTTTCGCGTTTCCTAACCGCACGTCGTCTCGTTTGATGTAGATTTTAGTTTTATGCGGTTGAACATTTGTGTGATTGTATTTATAGAGGCTCTGCATAAAGTCGAAGAAGAACACGTTTTGAATCAGAATAGCGGAATCTCGAGAAGGATCCCAGTCGGTCTTTTCTAATCTTTTTATTAGCTCCGACCAGTTGTGGGCAATTTTGGGCAAGATGATTTCGTCTATATCTAAAGGAATAACAAATTTAGTTTCGTGGATATTTCTGTACAAGCAATCATTGTAACTGATTAAGTGATCTCTTCTGCGTTGCCAAAGCGATCTATTATTTGAACCTATAGGTATTTGAAACAATCTAACAAAATTCGTTTTTCTGTAATATTCGATCACTTCTTCCACATTTTCCTTAACCTTTTCAACGTACATATCAATGCCGTCGGCACCCAATAATTTGTTGGTTTCTATCCATTCCACTAGATTTTCTGATATGTCTTTCTCGAAGTTCATATCTTTGACGCATACTGTAAAATTTTTCTTGTGTTTAGTATCCCCATATGGGGTTAATAGGAAAGCGTTGAAAGGATCGTTACAAGGCTGGGTAACGACCGACACAATCGAAGGTCCAAGGAGTGGTTCTGTCAGTGGACATGACAATAACAGCGGAGTTTCCACATCCTCGCTGGAAGGGTCCCATTTGTGCCACCATATTTCTATAGGTTTAGCTGCTACAACTTCGATAGACGTGTCTTGTACATTTTGTGGGCGCGTCTGACAGTAGAGTGTTTCATTCGACGACAGCTTCCTGCCTGTTAACAACGTGTGAAATTATGATATTTATATTATTCCTTCCATGAATGATATGAATATATCGAGATATTGTTCTAATGATATGCTCATTTAGTGTAAAGGTTTTGTCTAAACGTAAATTGATTCCTACAATACAATATTTTTTAAAGGATAATTTTTTACAATTGCTTAGCATATAGTGAGTAAAACGAAGCTAAATTAATGTAAGGATTTCAGTGTATCACATTTATTTTTTCAGTTGGATACTAGGAACGTATCGACATATAATAAAAACTAACTTTCTGTCGCGGCTCCATCTGCTTGAAAATGACATGAATTCTTTCATTTAGTACATTACTGTTTTTCAATCATGTTCGCGATTATGCTCTTGTGTTAAATTGTGGTTCTAATTTCACCGTCTGTTCCGCCGCCGTTGACAGTGGCGATATCAATCCCATCCTTAGCTGTATTCCGATCCCGTTCCGCTCTTGAACTCGAGCATTCTTTATTTTATCGACAATCGGATAGCGGTCTAACTAGTGTGGAATTCACATACAATTGTTATCGCTGTGTAGTCTTTGCGACTGAGATTTCCACTCACGTATGTGCAATATATGTCTGTTTATATGATATCATCGTAACCACGATACATAATATTTTCTATCATATCGTAGGAGAGAAAAAATGAATGCATATAAAGGCGTATATTACGTTACTGCTGAACGGATTTCGACAAAAGCTGGCAATTATAAAAATAAAATAAGGTAGAGTTCATATCACTATGATATTATGGCATAGATGAATACATGAAGGTGTTTTATGTCAAAGTGGGGAAACGAGTAAAGATTCTTTTAAAATACGTGACCGACGGAGTAGTATAGCATTAGCGACCCGAGAGAAACTTAGTATCAGTAAAAAAAACGACACCTACACACGGTGTATTCCAAGACGGTTTCAAGTTAGGTCGCGTGGTGAGCGAAGCATTAGTTCGTGCAAATGCAGACGTCCGGCGGCATTACCATAAGCCGGCGCTGGCGCTATCCGCGAGCAGATCGGAATGTTCTAACACGGCCCGGTCGTGCGCCGGCGCATGAGAGCTTTTACTTCTCGACGCAAACACTGACTGGCGTCGTTAACTTTTCGCATGTTCGTTGTTTGTAAGCTGTATTGCGGACGAAGTCTTTCTTATCAGCATCACTGACTCGTGAGTTTCTAAAGTTACTCACTAGTGAATAAGTAAATATAAATAGAGGTTCTCCACGGCATACCATATGTACTATTGATTTACAGTCTCCAGCGAATACAGCTTTATGAAGATATGATAGAAGTGCAGTTGTCTTGATTCGTGTAAGTTTATGTGAGTCATTGGAATTATTTTTATATTAAAAAGTTTTTTAATATAAAAATAATTCTACTAGCAGATATTAGAAAAAATATTAAATTTCATAAAAATTATTGTATTTTAGTATGACTCAATAGTTCAATGATGTATTAAATAAATATACGTTTATATTTATCGGTATTAAGATGTATCACTATTTATTTGCCTTCAGTCGAGCCTTTGGCAATTTCTATCATATGTGCGAAATTTCGGAATGAAATCTAAGAAAAGCGGTTGTTCTAAATTTGTTGATATGATTTATAAAGTTTTGTTTTTGTGTATATCAAAAAAATAGAATATGTTCCGAGATATATGAATACTTTCGCCACTTCGTACTGAATAGGTATTCATTCAACAAATTTTACGTACGACACGTAACTTTAAGCTGCTTATATGCCATATCCGCCATAAATATAAATCCTATTTTAGCCATCTGTCATTTAACTTTAGATTATTATGTTTATAAAATACTGAAATTTTTCTATGGCTTTGCTCAGGATATATATAAAATAATTACCTTATCTCGTATATTAACCCTAACGTATTTCTCAATAAAAATCTGAGTCTGATCGCGATTTTGGCTTTGGTAACTGATTTTTTCCCCGTCATTCTTTAAAAGATACATGAAATCTACTCTATGTCTACGCTGACACCATGTCTGTATAATATACCAAAGAAAGAAGTAAGTAAACTATAAACGTGCCGAACTTCAGACCAATTCAACGTATCTAGACCGGTGAAGCTGTGAGAAAAGTATAGTTCTTGGGAAAAAATAAAATTTTCCATTGATATTCGTATTCTTCACGACATAAAATACACATAAGCTAAATTTTATCCAATTCAATCTTGTTCACGCGAGTGAAACGGAAAATAATAGTTAGTGTGAAATAACTAAAGTATTTTTTATACTAATCCATGTCACAAGAGTGACGCAAATCTGTAGAGAGTTATTTGCGAAATTTCACAGAAACACAGCGAGCCGTATCGCGGCTTGCGACGTATAAAGCCGGTTACAGACAATTTTTCACTTTTACAATATTAGTCTGATTATTTATATACATGCTTTGAATGAACTCTGAGTCCAATTTTGTTCATAAAATCGTGCCTGTGTCTTGAGCTATCAGATACATATCATCGCAATTTACCATCATATTAAATATGATCAATGACAATGCTTTTGTACGGATGAAAATTTGACATTTATATAAAAAATATAATAAAATAAAAAAAATATATAATAAACAGCCTGCTAGCTGCGATGATCTACTGTTCCTCTAGTAGAAATGTATCAGGTAAAGTCTTAGTGTCGTGACAGCATTTATCTGATGTTTATGAGCCGAGATCGATTCACGATTCGTTTATTGTGACGTCTACTTTCTGTGTTTTTTTCATTCTATTTCCATTCTTATTTAATTTCGATATTGTAGCCGTTTTTCGATGAAGTTGTTTTCCTTCAAAGTTGTCCGTATTCTAGATCCAATTTCAGGTTCTACTGACTTGAGATTTGACCTAAAATACAGTCAACGACCGCGGTCAAGCGCTTTGTGATGACGTAGTGGTTAACTTTTCCCTGCAGCTGCGCAGTTCCACTACAGAATAGTCGATATTTCCGGTTTCGGTTTTGTATTCAATATCCATTTCTATTTCTACAACGCTTCGACCCAAATTTAATTACAAGGCGGTATAAGGGCTCTGACTCAGATCCATTTCTGTTCCAAATATGGAATAAACACTGATTATGGATCCTATCTCGTCTGCCATCTTGATTTCGGTTCCACGCCGATCTCAAGTTTCCTCGATAAGCGAATGCCTGAAATTTTGTAGTAGGTTTTACTATTTGATTTCATGAGTAGCAGTTTCATTGTATACACCTCATTATTTTAGGGCACTAAGCAATAGGAGTTCGTATACTCAGTGCGTCTTCGGCGCCCTTCTTCTTAACTCATTTTTAACCATAAAGCTACGTTTAAATTGAATTATGATCTTAGAATTAATCTATAAAAGTGAGTGAGTTATTCCTAAAAGTGGATACAAAATAAGCTCGTGGACGAAGCGCTTAACCAAGAAACGTAATAATAGTTTTCCTTTGACGACCAGAGAATTTTTATAATTCGAAATATTCCTAAAGCATTATATTTAATGAAAGACATGCATATTTGTTTTCATGAAACTGCTTATAATTATGATACGTTAAATTTGTTTTTCCGTTTATCGACAACATCAAACTTAACTTATGGAATACTTCAAGTTCTTGGTATAATTTCTTCTTTATGTTGCAAAGATAAACGTTTCAAGCGAAATTAAGATGTTAAAGTGAAATCTCTAAGTGGAATGAAGAACAAATGGACTAGTTTTTATCTCGGCGCTCTCGGCTTACGAGATAAGTACACGTACAAATATTGCACGCGTTTACAGTTCGTATATGGATATTTGTTTTTTTTTTGTCACCGAGCCAAGGAAGATATGTCAAAATCGTACCATGTGGAAATCTGTGGCCATTGCTTATCCTTTTATGTGGTAAAATATAAATAAATATTATGTTTTCATCTTAATACTTCATGAGTTTGTTATTTTTCATTTAACAAGTTTTAAAAAAATATTCAGCCAGGATTTATTTCGTTATCGCAATTTTCTTTAAACATTTATATTGTCGGTTTTTAACTCCTTGAGTTATAAATATTTTCTATGATTTTTTGAGCTCAAAAATTTGAAACACGGTTAACTGTTCTGGACATCCCTGAAACTTCTTACTACTTTCGCAGTCAAAAATAAACTAGCGGAAATTTTTGAGCGCATCATGCTCAAAAGTTACATTTTATTTATGTTTTAAGCTTTATATAGTTCTAATACGTTTTAAGCTCTTAATATCAGAAAATAAATAGAATATATTTATTTGGAATTTTCCGTTAACGATATCTTTCGTATAAACCCTTTGATTATGATACAATTTTAAACAATCGATGTTGTTTTTTAAGCAGGAGAGGTAGTTAGATTTTTGAATTTATCGGTTTTTTAAAAAAAATAAATAAAAGCTTTGAAAAATTTTTGTCCAACACATCTTGAATTAATGAACCGATTTTGATGAATTTTGTAACGTTGTTTGTAAGGAGAACGAATGTATAGCTTTTGGAATCCATCGGTAAAGCAATTTACATATTAAAAAAAAAACATTTTTTTTAAATTCTTCTATGTTTCGAAAAAATCAACCAATTTTCAGGCAGTTTGCGGCAGTCGATGCAACTGTTTGGGGAAAAGGAGCTAATTAGATATTGGTATCAATTTGTAGAATAATCCAAAATTTATTCAAAAAAAATGTTTTTCTTAAAATTTTATATTTGAGATTACTCAGAATCTACCAGGCGAAATTAATTCAATATTTCAGGAAGTCTAAGTTGAGTGGACCCTTTTAACTGTCGCAAACCATGTCTTGATCGATTAATTCGTTCAAAAATTTACTCACGCATAACACACACGCGTTGACGCGCAAACTTGAAATTATAAAATTTTGTCTATCCGAAAATAACGTGCTTACAAAAGTTTTCATTTCGAATAAGAATCCTAAAAGGTTGGTACATTTTTTTAGTCGAATTTAATATTAAGAAATAATCTTTCAAAACGATGAGTTTTTAATTTTTACTTTATAGAAAGTATAGAATGACAAATACATAAGTATTTATTATTCGTATTACAAAAATGCTTTATGGAAGTAGTGATTAGTGAATTACTATTGAAGTATTAAAAAATGAATAATATGCGTCGCCGGCGCACCGACGGACTCGCTGACGGTGCGTTTACGCCTCCGCGCAAGCGCACTGCTCATTTTGTACGCCGAGACGACTCTCGAGTTGTTATTGTCTCATTTTTACTCGTTTTTATTGTGAATACTTTGCGGATGAGTGGATTTTGTTACGGGCGTGGCGTACGCGTCGCACTGAAAGCTCGAACACGGCGTCGTTTCGTATTTTATTTATAGTGAGATTCATTTCAACGTTCCAACAATAGTTGTTACCTTAACGCTGGTTTCAAATCGGTACATTTTGAATTAACTTATGCTTCAGATTATTCGTTTTATTCGACGCTTCTACGCTATTAAGACAATAAATATCGTGTTTAGTTAAACTATTGTATTTCGAATTAATTGGAAAAACTTTAGTGCTGAGCATGCGAAAAAATTTTATATAATAAATTATTGTTGTATGAAATCCGAAAATTGAGGAAAAATTATATATGTTGCGGGACAGAATTAGAAGTAAGTTTTGAAATCCTCTTCATTTTCATAATTCGCGATTAATTTGTAATCTTCAGATAGCTTAAGACATCCGACTCGTGCAATGGGGTATTAGGAACAGAGACCGTGTGGAGCTCTTAGAAGTAAGATATGCTTATATCGCGATGCCACGATGTCATTTTTATTATATATTTTTTAAGAATACACTTGGTCTAAATTCAGAGTTTATATGGACCCCGTCTGAATGACTCTTCGAGCTCTCCCTCCCCAACCCTCGAAAGACCTTCATCAGACGAAACCCCGATCAGTCTTGACGGAATTCTACAATAAAATCTAAACGGAAATCCAATGCTTCAAAATGACGTCGAACGTATGAAAGTAAATATTTTTAAGGTGTTCCTTTAATTTAGTTAGCCAACCTAGTATGTATTATGTATATATGTATGTAGTATGAATTTAGTATAAATACGAACAGTAGGCTAAATATAATGTAAGGGTCTCAAAAAGGACAAGCTAGTTTCTTAATAAAGAAATATAATATATTTGTTTATAGTAATACAAAGTTGTGACCGCGGCTTCATACGAATATAGTTACATGTGCCATTTAATTATTCTAATAATATATAAAAAACGATGTAATCGCGCATCAGCCAGCAGATCCACTCCTCTATCCATTCACCCATCCAATCATTCGGTCGGAAGAGTTACTATGTTTTTTGCAATATCATCAAAACCACTTCTAATACACTATCCGATCCCGGTCTAAATGGGATGTATAAAAAAAAATAACACGCTGACGAAAACGGGGACAAATGCTGTTGGAACGAATACTAAATGTTAGTCCAAACTTATGTAAATAGGTTATTGAAAATCACATTTAAATCCGTTCAGCCACCGTGGAGATCAGTGTATACAAACATGCATAAAAATGTGTCTACGATTTTGTCGACTGAGCGAAGTAAGATCTAAGAGTCAACTGCGACGATGCTTGAATATTTCTGTGTTCGTTCGACTGTAACTTGAGTATTGTTCATCCAATCTTCATAAAATTTGAAATGTTATAAATAAAAGACAAATAAAATATTCAAGTACGGATAAGAGCGATATCGGTCGAAGGCTGACGGAGTTATAGGGACTTTTGTAGGGGTTAAAAAAGTAATTATTACGAAGTGACAAATCTGTAGCTGTTAATATTCTATACACATTATACATAACTATATTATTTTCATGAAATAATTAACTGCAATATGCAAATGAGAGATGTACGGTATTATATTTACATACATTAAAAAATAAATGTATTTATCATTATCTGAGTCTTCTTCCTACTTTGAATTTTTTGTTCCTAAATGTACTGCTTGAAAAATTGTGATTTATTCAAAAGACATTTTTTTAAGCTGTAAGCATTTCAATATTTTTGAAAACGTCATCGTTTAGAACCATTACGTTGGATGATGTTTCTTTCGCAAAATCTCGAAAAGTTAGTGGTTTTTGGGAAAAAAGACCCTTTCAGAAGGACTAGCGCAATTGACAGCTCTATTATGTCGCGCGACAAATACCTAATACCGATGTCCTTCTATTTAGTGCAGTGCAAAGAAGACGTGCTACGGCGTCTCGCGTGACAAACGAAGTCGCGGCTGTTTTGAACTTAGAATAGGGAACCTTTAATAGGTTAATAGGTACCGCCAGCGTTTTAAAGCACATGCGTTGAGGAGGACTAGCGAGATCCTCGTTCGCGGCGAACTACCGTTCACTTAAGAAGTGAGCCATGAGCCTAAAATCCATTGTCCTGATCTGAAACCTATTTATTATAGATATCAAACTATTTATTATTTTCATGTACTTCATTATATTTCCATTGGTATGACACAAAAAAAAATGTTACCAATAGTGAGTAGGTCAGAAGGGTCCTTTTCGACGAATCAGGAAAGTTGTCCAACATGCATGTACGCATGTATGTACCAACGAATGTACGCACGCGCGTATGCGAGCCCGCGAACACACCCACACCCGTATACGCGATGCATACATAATTATTGTGCGTTTAATAATGTAATGTAGAAAATTGCCGCATCATTGTATAGCACCCGATAATCTTTTCCAGAATTTCATTTCGCCGCGCGCAAACTTGTACGCGCGTTTCTTTTATCGTGTTTCACTTTACTATAAATAAAAGGCTCTAGGTACTCCTTTTTCAGGCATTAAATGAGTTCATTTTTTTTTTCTGCATCGCTTCATCCATATTATTTTTTACGTAATTTAAATAATGAGCGGTGTGTGACGTGTGGCAGCTGCCTGCGTAATTACACCGAGCTCTAATTTTAATTCATGTTTGAATTCTGCACTGAGGGATATTGAAATAAATTAATACATTGAGCTTGCTTACCATGAATTGGCGTGTCGCTTACAATGCTGTCTATGTTGATTTATTTAAGCGGCAAATTAGACAGTTTGACGTCGGACCTCGATCGGGTCACGTCAGCTTACACAAACGAACTCCTCCGAATCTAACCGAAATATCCCAAAGGTTTATTTAATAGACGAAGTTATGAATAACTCTGCCGAGGAACGGTCACAATGAAACTCAATTTGTCGTTAATTATTACAAGAAGACGACACAGCATGCGCATATTCGCGCATGCGTGTGGATTGGACAACAAACATTTTTAGATTCTTCCAAATTTAAAAAACGTGTATGCGTTTTGTGTCTTGGAATTTTTGCTAATGCTAGTTTTGAATTTTATAAAACTTCTTTTCAATAATCACCTTAATGTCATATGTCGTAAGTTATTTCATCATACTAATAATAGAGTTCACTTTACATATAATTATTATATATATATATATATATATATATATATATATATTACGTAATATGTGTTTCTAGAATTTTTTGCTTATGAGACCAATATTTTGAATTTTCAAACTATTGTACAATTTTTAAAATTAATAAATTGAATATTACATCAATATTTCGCATTAAAGAAGATGAACAAATAAGATGAGCAGATCAAACTGAAAGTAGAAATTAAGATTCGAAAGATATCAAAGTAACAAATTCTAATTCAAAGTATAATACAAAATGAACGCATAGAGGCAGATGCACAATTTTGAAATATAAACTTTTTCAATGTATTACAAATATTGCTGTTTTCCCTTCATTACCTTGAATTAAAATACAAATAGAACATTTGAATCAATATGCAAATATCACTTACATTAACGACTTTGTAACATTTGAGTTTTTTTAATAAAGTATTGAATCGTCGGCTGATTTTTTTACTTTGAACGTATTATTTATTGTTCATTGTACTCGATTAGATCCGAGGAACAATATATATTTATAAACACATTATGATGATAATGATATGGACGTATAAGAATTACGGTTAAAATAAAAAAAAAAACTTTTCACTTCACTTTAAATATAGAACGCTAGCGGCGCGTGCGTTGTGAAAAAAGAGTAATTTAATTGCCGACTAACGCCCTACGGACATAATTAAAAACATCTGAAAAAAAATTATGGAAATTTTTATAACATAGTACAGTATGTATATACGTGTACACGTATAAACGTGTACTAATCTCTCAAATGTTTGGATATATAGTTAATAATTTGACCAAATGTTTTGATAAATTATTTGCATCTATTAATGCCGAATACATTACTATTTTTGCATAATAGTCATAACAGTGTAAAATAAATAGTTTTAAACGACACTTGGTAACTATTGTCATGATCAGTAAAAATCATTAGTTTATTAGATATTTATTACACAAGATTTATTTTTTTAATCAGAATTTCCTAAGTACAATACAGATCAACTTTGATTTTGTCTATAATTTTATTAAAAAGGTAGTAAATAGATAATAAAAATTTACAGCGGATCACACCAATAACTTAACCTCGTAAAAGGTAATGCTGTAAAAACCAAAAAATAATATAAGTTAATGGCGAGTCGCACCAAACTATAAAAACTAGTCCAGTGCAAATAGTACTCGCATCTTGACGGTTCCGTACAAACTCAATTTATGTAGATATTTCTTTCATCCAGAGTCTCAATGTATTTTGTCCGTTTTCGATATCGATGTTGGCGAGATATTGAGCTTAGGTAATAAATAGGAAACTTCCTTAAAAAAAATTGTCAAATATTTCTTAATAATGTAAAAAATTATAAAAATCTGTAGTATTCCTAGAGGGAAGTTAAAAAAAGGGTCTGCTATGTATTGATCTATATCATTGTCCATACTATCATTATAAGTGTCACTTTGTAATAATAAACAAAAAAATTCATATGCCATAACTAAAAATTATCGATTTTCAGATTTTTTCTTTTACTTATACTGTGAGACCTTTCTTCCTGTCAAATTTCATGGTCCTAGGCCAATGGAAAGTACCCTATAAGTTTTGATTTACTTGCGAGTCTCATAATATAAGGCATAAATGACCGTAGTTTTTGATTACCTTGATTTAGAAGCTTGATTTATTACAGTATTAAGAAACAATAGATATAAATATTTGATGTCAACTTTAATGCGATGCGACGCGTTCCCGAATAAAGGTGTCTCGACAGATAGACAGACTACGAAGTGAACCTATTAGGTTTCTTTTTACCTTTAAAGGTATGGAATCTTAAAAAGCAAATTGCTAATTTATACGTAAGTTCCGACGGATAATATCAGAACAGTCTGCCAAATCTTACGGTTAACTTTATCGAATTTCGTTTTTTTTTGGTGGAATTCATCGATATAGTTTCATACTTTTAGAAGTTTGTGCTAATAGACGAAACGCAACCCGTAAACGTAATGCGTAAGCTTTGAAAGATAGTTGTGAGAGATGTAGTATATTACTTGTAAAATTTCAAGTTTAAAATACGCATTTTGTCTTCTGGTGCAACTAGCCTTTGATTTTGTATTACACGTATTTTAAAGTATGAAATGTATAAGGGAAAAATATCTGCGAAGTTGGGCCCATCGTATATTATTACTTATATTGTTGTTACGTATATCTATCACTTTCTCACTTACATTCTATACAGTTTTTTTTCAAAACACAGTTTTCTGTTGTAAGTCGCCGTGAAACGAAATATATTAAATATTTAAATTATAATATACACATTGTGTACCTCTAAACATAGCCAGTATTCGGACGTAGTGTTGCGGCGTCCGGCGGTCGTAGTACGCGGCGTACAGCGCCACGCGGCTGCCCGCCACCCGCTGCCACGACGGGGGCGCCCTCCCGCGGCCGCGCACCCACGTGCGATTCTGGAAACAATATCGATTATCGGTAATTGTCGTTTTGGTAAGTTTTCAATGATTTTACCGGATGATTATGGAGTATAGTAAGGCAGTAATGAAATCGATTTGATTTCGTTTGCGCTACTGGTTCGTTAATCTCGCTTTTAAAGTTATTTTTAATTGGGAACGTATAAACGATCCTAGTGAGATTTTAGAATATGTTACAAATTGCGTGCGTATTTTCGTTAGAATTTGAAGGACATAAACTGATTATAATAGAATGAGAAAGGTATATCTAGAGCGAAACAGATATATCACAGTTTCGGTTAACTTCATTTATAGGTAACAGACTTGAAGATTATCTATTCAGCCATGAGAGCAGGTAGAGCTAGATTCGCATGCGCATATGGGCCAAATAGTTGTGTTCTACGTGTTTACGAGAAACATATATGCGCGTCAATAGTATATATACAGAATTTAAAAAAATATTTACAACAAGCATTTTGTGAGAATATTTTCGTGATTATATTGATGTGGTATATCTGTTGGCGCTCCTAGGGTACACCCTAGGCCCAACTCGTACGATGTGACGGAAAACGGCATGACTGTTGTCAATCGTAGATTTTTTTCGAACGTGTCATATTCTGAATTGGCAGGTCCAATTAGGAATTCGAAATGTGCCGTTCAACTGATTAAAGAAAGATAGGTCTCCAATCGGGCAGTCTTAAATAATTGAATTTAAGACAATTACCTACACAATGAAAAAAAAACCATTTCTCTAAAAGCTAAAACCTAATGTAAAGGAGCTTGGTTAAAAACGAGCCTTTTCAATGTTAGAAATGGAAAGAAGAAATGAAGATTCGTGGATTTACCTTTTTTTAACGATTTTGATGGGAAGTAATAAGTAAAAAGGAAATAACAAATAAAAAAATAAGGAGATATTTCCATTTGCAAATAGAGGATTTGTCCAGTCATTTTTAAAACATGCCAATCCAGATAAACACTTATTTTTGAACGGACCATTGTGCGTAGGATTGCAAACATGTTACTTGAACTAAACATTAAATTTTAAAAATTCTATCAAAGTTTAACACAAAAATAATATTTAGCATTTATGTATACGCGTTTTCCTAATCCGAAATAAAACAGTTGCGTCTATAAAGTGGAAATGTAAGTTTTTGAAAGCTATCTCCTATTTTTGTTTAAAAGCGATGTTTTTGAAGCGCTCTCTGAAAAATGTGTATCCAATAATAATAAGGAAAAAAAACAGAAATGCTTTTATCCAAACGCAAAATTTCTACGTATTTTGGTGGTATTCTCTTATTCATTTCATAGGTCTATTGAGTATATCTATACGGATACAGATTACAGATAGTTTAATTATCAACTGTTTCGTTTTTCTTTCCCTCTCGGGTCTCGTATATCCGGACCCTTGTAAGGTTACTTTCCTTTGTCCGTCAAACTATCTGCTACAACCTATTTTACACAATTAACAAAAATTGCGATTTATTATAAAATATAAAGTATACATGTATAAACTATCCAATTACGAGCATATGGTATTGATAAACGAATTTTAATTTTGGGGGTTAATTAGAAATTGACAAAATCTTTGGTCGGGAATATCATGTAAGGTATCAAATAAACGGGTTTGTTATGAGAAATACAAATGTATATTTATTTACATTACAAAATGATATTAATAGATAATACTTAAAATATATTAATGGATTTATTCGGAAATTGAACACTTTTCCGAGCATTTCTCTTATCGACAAAATTAAGGAGTCAAAATTTTGAAAAAAAAATACGCGACATTGATCCTTGCAGTTTGCAAGAAGACTTAAATGAAAATTCTATGCCTTCGTATTACTGCAGATAACGTTCAAAGATAAAAATAGCTTTGAACAGGAAATGTGTACTTACATTATGTTGCTTCCCATCGCATGGTCGACGACCATTAAGTGATAAATATATAGGAAATAAGTGATAAAGTGTCAGTAATGACCAGGGTCCTTATAGCACAAGCTTGCACTACGCACCGATATTATGATTTATAATACGAAACCCTCTGCACGCGCCTCTGACTCGCACTTGGAAGGTTTTTTCTATCCCTTTATACATGCATTACAGAATTCTGAGTCGCGAGTTAGTTGCAATTTACGTAGCAACTTAATTCCATGTAAGATTGAACGAAATTTATTAGCACTATAAGTAATCATTTGCTAATGTAGCACGAATCAGTGTTATCTGTGTTGCATATACATTTAATATAACAAATGCGGTTTGATATATAGTATACATGTAACGGCACTGTATAACACAGTGGTGCGGCGGATAAACCAATATCGCTCAAGACATTCTCTATCGAGGATGCAGTGCAGACTATGTAGGATTATTGCATGCGTCTATCTTTGTCTTTACGCAATCTGCGTCCGAGTGCGTGAGGGAATTGCGTCGATACTTATCGTACAGTACCCTATAGTATTAGACTACACGTGAGTGTATTATTAACATAATAATGTATTAATCTTAATAATACGAGTATATAATAATACAAGAGGTGAGCATAAAAAAATACGTGGGAAACGTCGTATACAAGCATCGAGAATGAGATCTTATTAAAATGCGTATGAATGCATAAAATGAATAATGCATTATAATGAACTGTGTGCAGTGAAGTTCATGCATCGTGCGCTTCACACTACGTCACATCGTTTATAGAGTTAATGAGCATAATTTGCATGGATATAGCTGCATTCATTACGGCCATGTTAACAGGTAAACTATTTATACGTGGATTTAATAGATAATGTGTTATAAACCGAATAAATCTGGTGAATTTTGCTGGATCGACTTTGCTTTTATCAAACAATCACGAAAATTGTACTTTTATTATAATTACGACACCTTCTGCGATGGCGTGGGTCTAAAGATTACAATATTTGCTTCATATTGTATGCACGATTTCAGTAGTGGATACGATTTTCGTCAAAAGTATTAAATTCTTGCCGTTTTTCTTAATAAATAATTATATCCTATTAATATTATAAATAATATAAATTCTTCGTATGCTTGTTTTACTCAGTTACCATGAGTAGTTGGAAGGATTTGAATAATAATTGGTAAGCATACAAAACATTTATATATAGGAAATGTTTTATATTGGACTTTGAGAAGAGAAAAAAATCCGTATTTAGGTCAATAGTTCTAAATAAGAAAATATACAAATGAATATTATCAGAAAATTAATACGTAAGGCTCTTAAATAAGTACCGCATGTTTTGTACGAGAAATGATCTGATGTATCATGTTTATTTATTTGAAACTTAATAAAAATCATTGATTTTTTTTTAAAACAATTTTCAATAAAAAGTAGGACGAGGTGTTGACGTTTTGTCCATACGAAAGCGTTCAAAAGGAAAAGCGAGGGTGCAGTCGGGGTAACATTGGAATCAAAACTGAGAGCTAAAGCGGGATCACGACTGAAAGTAGAAACCGGCACTAAAATTGAGAGAGAGCAGAGGTTGGAATTAAAAAGAAAATTACTATCGGAGCCGAGAGTGGGGTTGAGATCTAAACCAGAACTGAAGTTGGGATCAGGATCTAAGGGGAGACTGAAACGAGGACTGGGAGAAGAGAATCGATGTAAAAGATAATATTAATTTTTCTACACGCTCTCTACGGTGTGTCGGCACTTGTCCCTTTTAGCCATTGCGACTGGCTGAAGGTTGATCGAATGATTATGATGATGATGATGTTTAAGCAACTGAAGTTGCAGACGAAAGCTTACAGAAAGGCTCAAATGAAATATAAAGAAGGTTTCAAAATGATGTGTGATATCTCATTGGTGGTACCGACCCATTGTCGTGCTGTAGCTTAGTTGGCCACAGCTTGGTTCTATCACATGCTCTCGGCTCTGGATGCAATGTGGTAGAAACAAGGTAGTATATTATGTGCTCTGCCTACCATTCTGGGAAATACGCGTGAGCTTATATTATTTTTATTTACAATATCTATTTAGCAAAATATCATTCGGCATTGGGCCTTTATATATGTGTATTAATACTAGCTAGGCTAAGTGACGATGTTCTGCCTTTTCTACAGCGTTGAATAACCTCTACCTGACTGTCTGTCCATTTTATACAAAGACCACGATCACGATCGGCACTGAGACACTTATATTATTAATACATCTATTTTTATTAGATGGCCTGATAGACGATGCTTTGCCTTTTCTGCAGCGGACTTCTGTTTTTTTTTCGACCACGCTAAAATAATTTCTATATGCATGAGGAAAACGTTTTTATTTTGTTAGGGCATGAACTAAAAACTATTTAATGTATCGGTATGAGGATTCGACCATCTGATGCAGAATCGTTTTTAGATGGTTTTAGGATATTTATTTTTTTAAATATACACACATTTAGACTCATAAATATGGAATTTGTTAGTAGCTCGATAATAACGCCACTATTAATAGCGAGAATAATAATTATGAGTCTTCGTCTCAGCAAATATATTGTATGAATACGACTTCAATCGATCAAGTCGTTCAAACGTTAGACGATAACTGATAGAAGTATCGGTGATGACACAGTATGTAAAGAAATAGCATTCCACCACTTTTTCCCGTTATGGAACATCATATCCTAATTAAAATAAACATAATAAAAGTAGCAATAAACATGAACAGAAAAATAACCTTTGTTAATTAACCAACTTACGTAATTTGTTCACGTGTGCTTTGTGCGACGTTGTCGCTGGTCTCCCTATAGCTAACTTCCTTTCAATTCCTTAAATCTCTTGCGTTCAGTACGAAAGCGTTTAATATAAAAACCGCCCGCGCATTTTGTTTACAAAAAATCTCGCTACGTAACGTGAACTATGAATTTATTTAGTGCAGTGAATAATTGTACGCTCAGAGTTAATACGATAGTGGTGGTAAATATAATAGTATGTATCTTTGTACCTATGACTCTGCATTCTTGATTTATTTTTCATAATAAATCATTTATGTTGTATTTTATGAAGCGGACAACCATTTTAAAAATTAATAATAGAAATTATAAAGGAATATTATGTTCTATTAGGCAGACAAGTGACGCGGCGCTGATTAAATGCATACTGTACACAAATACAAAAGCGAATGTTAATTTATTTTCGTGTCATCATGGGATAGAAACGTGAACGGATGTGCGTACAATGTTGCGATTTCTGGCAGGCAAAGTTGCGGGAAATAGCTGTATGGGCGTTAAACTCGAACGTGCGTCGAATGCGGCGTTCGCTGCGCCCCCCCGCGATTCGATTTCGAGGTCGACATACCGTACCGATCGAACGTTTAACGTTACACTACGTATTTCGAGCCATACTCTTGAATTGACGGTTAAATTGAAGATGTTCCAGTAGATGTATTTCAAGTTGGTTCACAACCCAATCGACTTATCACTACCGTCATGCGCTAATTCATTACTCTTTATTATATACATATTCTTTATAATTATTATTATATATATATATATATATATATATATATATATATATATATATATATATATTCGGAATGTGTTCTATCACTTATTCTTTTCTTGAAATACTCACTGTCTGGATCGTACGAAACTAACATACAGCCAATTCAAGGATCACTTCTTGACTCTGTGCGATTTACGAAATCATTGAACGGATTTTGTTGAGAATTCTTCTGCAAACTGAATAAAAATTCCGTTCCATAAACTTGACATCGACGTCATAAGATTGATATCAAATATTGATGTGAAAACATCTTGTAAATCGATGACCGCCGGCTGCACGTACGAAAACTCATGACTCATTGTCGCGTTCCGCCTGAGCCGAGCATGTGAAGCGAGAGCGCGGAACGAACAATCTCTCTTCCACTTCATCGGCCGATGGGTCCGAGTAGAAGAAAGACACCGGCCGCACACAACCCACATGAACTGTTTTGTCAACTGTTTATAATTTGAAGTGAAAAGTTAATGTGGTTTCCATTGTTTATTACAACAACAATTGCGGCAAGTGATAATCATTTAATTCAATTCATAAAAGTATGAAATTTTTCATCAATGTTTTCTTATGACGTTATCACGTAAAATTATCACTCGTAAACCAACTTTACAGACAACCAATTTTTTTTATAATCGAAGTGCCGCACGATATATTTTGAATCTTCTAAAATATTTTAAACAATATTGAAAAAGGGTAATAATTAGTAATGTATTTAGCTGTAAATATAGGGAAATAATAATAAATGGAGAATAATAAACAAAATTTTCACTGCCTCCTTTTTGTCTGTTTTAATGCAATGGATTACATGCGGCTGAAGCAGATTAAGGTTAAATATTTTTTTTGTAAACTATTTTGGTTCAGCATTATAACACTATTGATATTTTTCAATGTTATTTATTTTTCGTTAAGAAAATAGTTAGGTATTAAAAAGTACAAAAAAAATGTGGAATGCAAAGTAGTTGAAATCGCAACGTTATTGGTCAGATGATCTGACCAATAGCAGTAGCCGTGTGTGACGTTAAAGTCTATGTCAACAAAGCGCTATATCGGGTTTATGATATTTATTGTAATTTGATATTATTAGTTAATATTTTTAAATCGTTTTGTACACTTTATCGGGTGCATTGGTACTCATTGTATTTTTGCACATAGGCACAATGCAATACTTTAAGTTGGGTTTTTGGCTTGTTCTATGATAATCGTAACATACAAATCAACTGCACAATACTTTTACAATTTGTTTGTTGGTTAGTTGTTTGTTATCATAGAGTCTGACGTCACGCCAAAAAGGGCGGCAAATGGCGAGCGTTTAAAATTCTCAAATCACTAATATTTTCAAAAAATTTTTCTCACTGTGTTTTATTTTTTTTGTGCTGAATATTTTTTTATAAAAATATAGTGATAAGCGCTATCGTATGCAAATAAAAAAAATGAACACACATTTTCAATTAAGCGAAATCAAATGGTTGTTGAAAGTCTCTTTCATAATCAGGATATTGTAAGTTTACTTGCATTTTTTTGATACATTTATATGTTATATTTATTAATTATTATCCTAAATATTACAATGATTTTGTTATACATCTGACATGATTGCTTCACGACAAACCAACACATTCATATAGTTAATTGGGGTTCCATGTGCTGAAAAAAAAATGGAATCCTTAACGGAGCACAGTCGTGTCTGTCTGTCACACTATGTTCTCCATATATCTTGGTCTAAAAAGTTGTCATTTGATACATATTGTGTTGATTTAGGCAACCCGATCAAGAATAATCGTGAATAAACGTATTCTGATTTTGACGGACAAATTAGAAGATAAAAAAAAGATGGGTGAAGTCCATCATATATCCAAATGATAGGAAATACAAACATTCTATGTATTTTTAATTATAATGTAAATTAAAAATGCACAGTTAACCGATATTAAGAAAATATACGAAAGTTGATCATTTTTACTACTTATAACTTGAAACTGGCAAGTTAATAATTTTTAATTAATACGGAATGTAGCGTGTTGCTCTTAGTATACAGAAAAATGTAAATGAAATCCTACTTCTACCTATTATTATAGGAAACATATAATGTATATGAATAAAAAAATGTGCATACAATGTAATGCTTAATCGCACCTAGGGGTAATGACACGATTTCTATTACGGAACCTTTTTTTTATTTTGTAACCTCTGGAATAGGCGCTTAAAGAAGCGTATACAGTGCATCGGAATGACGTCAGTGAGTATAAAAACAACAATTAGATGCCCGTATGATCGTGCATTGCACTTGCATTCAAGAAAATGTTTCTCTTTTACTCGAATGATAATGTTCTTCGTCCGAGTATCTACGATGCTGCTCGCGAAAAAGGAACGAGCTGACAAAGCGACTATTGTCGTATTCTCAGCTTTATTAAACCGTTAGTATAATTTTGGCTTTGCATATCGTCAAAAGAGATTAATATTCAGTCTGCCTTTGTATCGCCATCGGTTACTTTGCCTTTTCGACGGCGACAGCCGCGATGCTTGTTTGGATCACATCACTCAGGTGTGAGACAATCGCATTATAAGGAGTTCGACTACAATATCTATCATGAAATCACTAATCGACGATGGGTGTTAACGTGGCTCGTACGGCTTTCGCTCGATTTTAAAGTCGATTGGCGTGTTCGTTCATATCACGTGTTTGTTCAATCGTACTCCGAGACATTTCATTTAGTTTTTGTTTAGAATCTCCATGTTTCTGATCTTTATTATTGGCTCGTGTCGTGTATTAATTAGTGAACACGGTCTGTTCGGTGTTTATGACATTGAATCACGAATTCCACTCTATGTAGGAATTCATCAATTCTTCAACTGGCAATTCTGGACGCCCAGTTACCAAATATAATTTAGTTATAATTATTTATTGCGCAAAAGTCTTCTGCGTATTGAAACTTGCATCGTCATTTTACTCGTTTCTAGTCAAATTTATTTTCTTTTCCTACGTCATGCAAATGAAAGTTAAATATGAGTGACTCGAGTTTAGATCCCTGCGGTCGTCCATATGGCACATGCCTATCGTCGCGGTTGATAGTCTTAAAACGGTCGCACATCGGTGAGTTGACTCCCGGCAGCGGCCCGCGGCGCACGCCTCGGCGTGGCGCAGCGGGACCGGACGCCAGTTCACCAGGATCATCACGTCTCCCGCGAGTGCGAGTACAATTACCGCAAACACCTCCGGCACAAGCCATCGAGGACGCGCCCGACGCCCACGGGGGCCAACGCAGGCCATCCTGCGTGCGTGTGTGCTGCCGAACACGTGCGCCGTGCGCCGCGCTACGCGCCGCGCCCCGGACCGGCCTGCATTTTCTGTGACTACCCTCAATTTATTGAGATCCCGGACATACATCCCACCGCACCAAAGCTGATGTCGCCGCATTTTAATTCATTAAAATGCAGGCAGCTCGGCACCGCGGCCACCACGGACGTGCAGAGTGCACTGGTACGGCCGCCCCCGGCGTTTACCGGACGCTGAAGTGTCCGACGCCGCGCGCCTACCACGCTGCAGACGGCGGGCGCCTGCCCGGACATCGTGGGAACAATTACTCTAATTCAGAACCGATGCTTGGGGCCCTCGCCGATCGGAAAGACTACCCAGACGAGGGCCGGAGCGAAAAGAACAGGACACCGGCTCGCTGACGCGTGCGTGGCTGAGTCGTGCCCCCCCCCCCCGCCCTCGTCAACCACCACTCCACAACCTGGTGCCCCCACCCGCCGCTGAGCGCATGCGCAATGACGCGCGCGCGCCCGCAGTGCCCGCGTGCACCGGATTGAAGATTGAAGAAGAATGAAATTTGGAGATTGAAGAACGAAGAGGATGAAGGACGCGGCTCGCTGACATGTACCGCCTGGCTGCTGCGTCGGATGCGTGGGTAGCCTGATCAGCGGTCGCCAGGCGCGCTCGGTTAGATCTACGCCTAGCGGGTCACCGATGCGTGCCGCCTTGATCCGGTCGGCGTTCACCAGCGTCCGACCACCGGCGGTCGGCTGCGTGTACGGTTTGGGCTGCGCCTCCCTCCCACCCTCGTTGAGTACCAACCATCAACCCGGATGCCCCCCTCCACCTGCGGCTGCGCATGCGCGGTGACGCGCACGCCCGCGAGTGGCTCGGCGTAGGCACCGGATTGACATCGCGACCGAGGACAGAACGAGGTTGAAGGACGCGGGCTGACGCGTGCTGCCCTGGCTGCTGTCGTCGGATGCGTGGATAGCCTGATCAGCGGTCGGCAGGCGCGCTCGGTTAGATCTACGCCAGCGGGTCACCGATGCGCCGCCTTGATCCGGTCGGCGTCCACCAGCGTCCGACCACCGGCGGTCGGCTGCATGTGCGGCTTGGGCTGCGTCTCCCTCCCATCCTCGTTGAGTACCAACCATCAAGCCGGTGCCCTTCCTCCACCTGCTGGCTGCGCATACGCGACGACCGCGCGCGCTCGCGGACCGCGCGCGCCCGCGGGCGATGTGGCGACGGCACCGCCATGATGCCAGAAACAATGGTTCTAACCATTGCCACTTGATCCGTCGGGGTCGTATCCCCGACGAGAAGACGCCCGGGCATGAGGCAACGCCTCCGTCCCGTACCTGCACCCACAGACAAGGGTGTGGAAGCCCACGAACGAACGGTCGCACATCTTGCGTTCAGTCAGTTTTTAATTTTGTAAATAATACATTTATTTGTATATAAGATACAAACATTTATAAATCAGAGCCTAATGGTGGATCGAATCGAAGGCCTGACATATCGGTACAGACTCCCATGTCTAGAACTAAATCGACAAGCTTTATCCGACTGAACGAACGAACGAACAGATCTGGATTCACCTTTATGGTATAACGAGTTGCATAAATGCTGAGTTATTTCCCACGACGTCAGACCGGGCGCGGTTGTACGCTCAAACGTCGATTTATCGGGACCACGGACGTGCGCGCGCACAAGCCCAGGACAAAAGGTGCAATCATACTGTAACATACTTATAACATGTCGTAGATCATTAGAAATGTCATCGTCTATCACATGCAATTTGTGTTATTAACAGTACCGTAAATATAATACAGGTTTTATCGAATTTTATGTTAAAATGATAAGTTGAAAAGATTTGTCGACTTTCCAGAATAAATTTTGAAAGTATTTAACCGAGATTTAATTGAAAATATGGATGAATTCGAATACTTTTCTCACTTTGTTCATTTAATGTACTTAAGAAATCACATATTTTGAAACTTGTATTTACGATGCCTCTCTACTTTCTGTGAAAAAAAAGTATTGGACATTTTATATTTTTCAGTCAACTAGCATCAGGAAAGTAAATCTTTGATCAGACGGATTTGTGTATAGTACATATATTGAAAATTAAAACCCGACTACTAAAAAAAATTATTTCCTGCAAAAATTGATGTCACAAAAGTTTAGAATACATTCACAATTGTTAATTTTTTAATTTTGTTTTCATTTGTATTTTTTTTATGTTATAGTTGTGATACTTTATCTATTTATGGTCTATAACTAGCTGTCGACTGTGACAAAGAAAACCATTTTCATCATACACCCATACATGCACACGCACGCATATATATATATAATTACAAAGAAGTAATTTTAATTACTATTGAGAAATTTGATTAACAAATAAATATCAATAAAATTGATAAGATGATTTTTGGAATAGTTTCAAAACTACAACCTATGTTAGAGCAATGACGAACAATGGCGACTTAGGTCGTGACGCGCGCTCACGGCGATCTTATACTCTCGGAGGTACCGTTCTAGGGTCGTGAGATTTTATCCACGCATAATTAGAATTTCTACTGTCACGAATTCCCACTTTCTCGGGTGGGCACAATAGGAGCCGTGCGCGAAATATAAAGGTAGCACTCCTGTTGGAGTTGCGCACTCAGGTGTTAAATTTATGCATAAACCGGGCAAAAATATTGATATAGTTAATGGAATAATGAATAAAAATAAAAATAAAGATATTAAAATAAAGATTATTGACTAGAAATAATCAATCGTATTTGAGGCAACAACAATTTAGACCCCGTAGTAGTCATATTCGTAGTAAAAGCAAAAACGTTTAAAATGGTCATTAAATATATGAACTTGGGGTATATATCAAATAAAGTAGCAGCAAAACATTTAAATAGCTAAGTAAATACAACCACTACGGTTGAAAGTCCTTAGAAAATCAAAAAATAAACTAACAAGTTATTATCATTTTTATTATTATTGACTATCAAAATCCATTCGTTGGAACCAAGGAAAGCATCGAGAAAAAACTGCGCACTCGCACTTACGGGTCGCTTCGACGGCCTTTTCATATGCAGCCACTGCTTCCTCGACGTCTGCAAACCACTTTCCTCGAAGTTATTCTTTTATTTTAAGAATTAAATACAAATCGCATGGTGCGAGGTCGGAGCTGTAAGGCGAATAGCTGGTATTTTTATGCCCAATATCCTCAAATGAGGCGTTGTCATGATGCAGGGAACCTACTGAGAGGTCTTTTTTTCCAAATTTTTTCATAACAAGAAGCGAACAGTTGTCAGTTTACGAGTCTGTGGTGACTGTATTTTTTATCTCCCAAATCAACTGAGTATAGTGGCTTAAGCATACAAGTATAGCAGAGCAAGCAAATAAGCGTAATGACCTAAAAACGATACTACCATTTTTTTCCTATGTTTTGTGCTCGTTTTACATTAGTAGGCAATTTCTCGAAAGAGAACACCCACTGGGCAGACTATCTTTGGTTTCAGGATCGTAACAGTAAATCTAGATTTAGTCACCTGTAACTGTATAACGTATACAGCATCTGACTCAACACCGACAGACAAATCTTTGCATCATTTCGCGGCATCAATCAATACGACGGAGTTTTTGAGCTTCGATCAAATTACGAGGTACCCACCGAAGCTTACAAAGTGTCCTGACCACTGAATATTCATGAAGGATTTTGTGTACTTGACTCGTACCGATGCCAATGTTTGTCCAAATCTCCTGGTAGGTCACTCTTTTGTTGGTCTCTATCATGAGCCGCACAGCAACGTTGTTGTCTTCGGTTAAAGGACGTCTCACGCAGATCGTCAGTTAGATTAGTGTAACTACGTTTTAGCTCGTCAAAGCAGTTAGTTGTAAACAGTAGCAAGGGACTGTAATTGACCATGAAAGGCCAAACGAAGTCTGTTATAACTTTTGTTGGCTTAATAGAAAGTCATAGAAACCATTGTATGAAAATTTTCTCGGGTTAAATTTGTATTGACGTTAGACAACAATTTTTTTTTGCCTCCAATTTTTTAAAATAAATGACAGATGAATGTAATATATATAATAAGCTTTGTATAGAGTCCCATTTTTAAAACATAAATTTGCATTTTTTATTTTACAGTTTCTAAGTGGACAATTATAAAAAATAAGTATCATCTACATATATCCTTGATGTAACAAGACTTTATTGATAAAGACATTACGAAAAATACATAATATTATTTAAATAATAATAAATAAATAAAATGCATTTTTACAGTCTAATACGTTTGAACGAAAGCTGTAAATATTAATTACCGATTGGCGGGATAGTCTAGATGCACGGTCTACACATTATATAGAAAAAATGTATAAATAAATTGTTCATAAGCGAGTAATAAAAAACTGTCAGCACGTATTATCCACACTCTGACCGGTCGAAAACAAACGTCTGTGCAACTTTTCTTTGTTTCACTCTTTTCTTGCTTTTTCCGGAAAAAGAAGCTACGATGAAGTGGCGCCGAAGAGATATCGGGTCTCGATCTAGACGAGGTAAGAACAAAATAATGAATAGTGCGATACTTATATACTAATAACAAATAAAAGCTATCATGAAATAAAAATGTATTATAACACGGAAAAAGCTAATCTATAATTATTGTTTCTACTCGACTGACTAAATGGCAGTTTGAGGAATAGAAGACGTAAAATATTTTTTTTGCTGTTACATAACTTTGCGAATGTAGCTATTCGTTTGGTATAATTAAAGTTTTTGTGGATACTGCGAACGTTAAAAGTCGGCATTTCAAGTTACACTATTTGGGATGTGGGTTCGAAGTTTATATGAGGAAAATTAGTATGGAATTCAAATCCTCGGCTTCGTTCGTTATTTGACGGTTTTTGGAAAATACGAGCGATTATTTGTATCGTGATATTTTTTTTATTAGAAATTATTGCATTTCAATATTAATATTCATTTTATTAATAAATTTACATGCCGTTATTCTTATTAACATTAGTTTAATAGCTTTTTTATGATCCTATTCCACGAACGTAGTATTTCATATTGCGTATATAAAAGAGACTGTCCTAAAATTTGATCCTTAAAGAAATAATGAAAATAAAATCAGCCTGAGAACATGAAAGGCGGTTTTTGCGTATTCTTCGAGTGCATCACGCTATAGATACCTATGTAGCCTCAATGCGATGATGTCTCAGTGTACATAACTAACCCAATTGTAGAAGAATTGGTTTTTAATTAATCCATGTACAACTATCCGATACAATTCAATATACTGGAAGCAAAAGGAAAAAGGTACAAAATTCAATACTTTTCAGAGTTCTGTAGTGAAATTGAAGATTGAATATTTATGCAGCGATTTTGGTGATCAACCTGACCCGGTCTTATAACAACTGTTAAGATCAGAGCCTGTAAGAGAAGCGTTAAATCGATTCGGCCAAAGGAAAATCTGTGTATTTAAAGGCGTAGAGATCTATTGAACAATTGATTATTATAGACATCTAGAATCTTAAAAGAAATGACGATTCGATCCATTGATATCTTTGCTTACACATAAACTCGATGATCGAATTATTGGGCGGCCGTTAGACGAGACGTTCCGATGAGAACGGACTTCAAGGATTACTTCGATACAGGTGTTCGCGATCGCTATCGAGACTGCAAAAATCTGAATTGGATGTGCAGACGTCGCGCAGACGGAGCCCCTGACGGTCGCTGCGGTCGTTCGTGCATTGCCTGATACAGCTCATCGGCGAACATGCGTACATCATTACGTTGGCGTACAAAAAGTTCACTGGATGAAGATTCGAGGTCGGGCATGGCGTCGTGCAATCATTTACAGCAATTATGCGTTCGCGACGTGCTCACGACGCCTCGGCCCTCCTCGGCCAATCACGTACACTCAAAACACTGCTCAATTATATTTCTTTTTTTTTTTTGCTTGCGAGATTTGTTCAATTTAATGCGCCAATATCGAGAAATCACGTAGCAGGTGTTACAACAGGCGCTTACTTGGGATTTCTGTAACATTTTTTGAAATTATACTTTAACAGCGACGGCTTGGGAATAAAGAGTACCTAAGTCCAGAAATTTTAATAAACAATAAGAAAGGAATTGATACCAGGACCGATCTCTTGTGCTGTGGTTTTCCTTAATTTTAATACGTATTTCATAAAAAGCGTAAGTAGTTACAATTATGTCATATGTAATTGTCTAATACCTTAAATTTTATGAACTTGCTTTATGTAAACATTTAAATATTTAAATAAAAGACAATAAGAAAAATATTGAAATTACATTAAAGTACATATGCATTTCACATGATGTTATTTCTGTAATTTAAAAGCTATTTTACAAAAACAAGTCTTTTGTAAATTTTGCTGAACGGTCTTAATATTAAAATTTTGTTATTCGAACGAAGGATGTATGCTTTATTATCGATGCCCCTTCATATTGAGTTCATCTTATTTTAATCTTATTCTTCCAAATTCTTCTAACTATCACCTAACACAACAACGAAGTCACCTTATATGACAGGCACTTGTTGTTTCAACCCATATTCAAGATATTATTCCAATTTGTAACTTATGAATTATTTTAATTTGTAAAAGTTGTATATAATTTCATGTAATGTAAAATGGCTTTCTCATTCCGTAAAGCTAGTTTATGAATTTATTTAATGCAAATTAAATTACAAATTAATGTTAATTTTAAATGAAAATTAAAGGAAATAACATTGTAAATTACCAATAACAAATTAAAGCTACAAGAATTTCACTGTTCACCGCATAGTTAAGAAGATTACTAGTTTTAAACAAATATTGTATTTGCAACACGTACAATGTTTTTGAAAATGATAGTTATAGAATTCTAGCTAGCTCGACTAATTTTAAAATACTATCCTTCCTAAGATTTACCCTAAGCTGATTTCGAGTCATGTTTTACAGTAAATGTAGTTCCAAAGAAAATTTGACACAGCCGATCGATCTCAAAGCTCCGATCGATCTCCGTAATAGCGGAGATTAAGTTGCTAAATAAGTTGGAGAATTATAATACATTATTGATGACTAAACTTCTTTTTTTTGGCAACGATATCGATTGACGAATGTACTAATTCTAATGGGACATATTTCGTCGCAGGTTACGTAGACCGACATTAATTTTCTTTTAAATTCAAGTGTTAATTATATTTTGTAATCGATCAGCGGAAAGAAACCTAGAACAAACCACTTTTTTGTATTCTTACTTTTCTATTGGCAAGCACAATGCGTATTTATAATGAATGAACATTATTTATAATGAATGAACATTATTTCTATGAATGAACATTACTTATAATTAATGAACATTAAACATAGTTTCATCAGAAACTTTTCTAAATTATATTATGTTTTTCAGTAATACTCTACTCTTGGTATTTGTAAATTAAATTATGTTATGCATAAATATGTGCAACCTATTGCATCTTAGAAGCAAAATTTTAACTAAAGATTCATTATAGCATATTAAAAAATTCTCAAGGTGTAATTACTTCTTGGAATTTTTATTTAAAATAATTATGCATTTATACATCGCAATTTTGTCGCTGTATAAAGGTCGCATATATACCTCGTTGCCGAGATGCCAACTTTACCACAATCTTTTTATTTCAGATCGTGGGGCGATTTTAGATCGCAAGCTCTTTACGCCGAACCGTGTGCATCGGGGCGCACGATCGTTGTAAGCGGTGCGTTGTTATCGTCCGACACCGGCAGCTTAACTTTCTCTCCCAGGTACGGGTACAAGTGGTATTTTGACAATTTATCGGGCGGTCTGCTCGTCGTCGGCGTCGTATCCGGTAACCCGCGGTTCTAAGGCGACGCTTTCAACCGCTGCACCACCACCGTCGATACGTCAAGTACAGGGAAAATATAAAGAAATCGCGCCTCGGGGTTGACTTCGAAGAACTATGAACGACTCGATCGATGAGTGCACAGCCATGAAATAAAAACGCCGGTACGAGACGCAAATCGACATTGCGTGAATCCGACATCTCAGATGCGAAGTTACGTCACTCGCGACTGTTGAATTTCGGCGTCCGTCAAAAAACCTAGTTCCGACAAAAAACCTAGTCGATCGTGTAATCGATCACCGACATAAATCGACCTGAAGAAGGACGAGTGCGGTATCGATTTCGATTTATTCCCCGTTCGTGACTCACACGGCGCGGGAGCTCATCGATTACGAGGCGCTACGACCCGCAGCGATTTGATACAGTCGAAGCTTGCGACTTAAATTGCTTGCGGTTTCTGTATCCATGACGCCTTATGTAATTATGGGCGTATTATAAAAAAAAAAATGGTCAAACTCATTCCTATTTAATATTATTATAGACGAACAGACTGGCTATCGAAACAGCATTTGCGTGTTTATTTTTTTTTACACAATTTCAGTATTAAAATTTGACTGTTAAAAGTATGTTAGCTGTTGGCATTTGGTAGTCTAAAAGTCCATCGTCTTGTTCGGCGCAGTAGACCAAATGAACTGACTGTCGTAAAACAAATAACTTCAATTTTTGCTAGGTTCGTTTTTATAGCACTTTTTATCAAATAGGCTTTCCTAGATCTTAAGTTACAAAGGGCTATGGAAATTATAACAATTATAGCTAGATACACCATAGTGAATATATTCTTGTAAGGTGGGATTCAATTTATATGAGTGTTTAATTACATTATATAGGAATGTTTTCATTGATCATATTTCCTATCTAAAATGATAGGGAATCTTTGTATTCGTATGGACTCATAACATGTACATCATTTCTTAGTTTAGCAAAAATATCAAAGAAGTATAACTTTTACATGCACGCTATATAATCTTATTAAAAGTAATACTTTATGCATATGCTAAGGCATCTGTGATACATATTTTTTCCTTTATACTTTTTAAAATGTAAAATAATTGTCATCTTGATCGGACGTAGATTTCAATTAGTTTTTTTGGTTTACCTATTAAGATATATATTACATTCTATCTTTATATTAGATATCTTCGGGGGAGAACGAGTCACAATATATAAAAAAGTAAGAAGGAAGAATTAGAACAGAACAGAAGATGAAAGGGCAGGACACGATCGGACCGGACCAGAGTAGAGCAGACTAAGGCAGGTCAGAACAGGCTATAGCAGACCAAAGCAGGTCAGAGTAAACCAGAGCAAACCTGAGAAAATTAAAGTAGATCAGAGAAAAGCGGAGCCGATTAAAGTAAATCGGAGCAGGATAGCGCAGGCCAGAGCAAGCCAGGGCAGGCCAGAGCAGCCTAGAGGAAACTAGAGCAAACCAGGGAATAAAAGAGCAGATAAAACTAGATCAGATCATAACAGAGAAGACCAGAGTAGACCAGCGCACACTAGAGCAGAAACCAGACTAGGATAGGATAGAACAGACCCGAGTAGACTCGGTAAGACCAGGTCGAGACAGATCAGGACATAGCGGAATAGAGCGGGACAGAGCGAGATAGAACAGTACAGAATAAAACAGAATATGACTTGTAATCTTTAGATACAATATAAAACTGTAGTTTGTTTGAACCCGATAATCTCTGAACCTACCCGTCGAATTTTTTTTTTTTTGTATTTGGTATCCCAATTCTTGAGCAATGCTATAAGCTACGTGAATGTTCATTTTGAACGCGCTAACTTCTGGAACTACCGGTAAAATTCGAAAAGTTATTTGTGTATTTCATAGTTTATTTATTGAAGATGATTATAAACTATTTAACATTACGCTAGATCTTTAAGTGTTCGCTTATCGTGATTATATCAAGGAAATCCACAAAAATTGCCCCTCTGACATCTATGCATGGACTGGCTAAACTATATTATTCCTCATAAAAGTCCGTACCTAACTTTTATATTTAACAAGTGAAAGCCACTTTTGTGTAATAAAAAAATATTTATTTCATTTGGTAATGTTGAAGTCGACAGTGATGAACTACAGATAGATCCGACAGGGTGGGGGTACGAAAGCCTGCCGCCGCTATACCTCCGCTTAGAAGAATGAAGTTAAAGGTGAACATTTTTGATATGTGGAAGACATTGTTTAATTTAACTAATATTACAAATGCGGAACTTAGGATGTTTGTTATCCAATCATCCTTTTACGTTTAAACCGAATTAGCTGAAACTTTACAGTAATAATAGCTTATATTTTATAATAACAGATAGGCAATAATTTATAAAGAAACGATAAGGTTTTTACTCACGTCTTCGTTCGCGTAATTGTAGAATAAATTCTTTACTAATGCCGATTGGTCATTGGTAACGGCAATGTTCAGAACTGGTTTAATTTCAACGTGGGTCGCGGAAATCAGAATCGCGAGCAGTATCGGAATCAGATCAAGGACGTGAGTGAGATCATTTGACGTTAAATAAAAATAGTGTGTTTTCGGTGCAAGAGTATGCATTGCTCGGAATGATGATTTGATCGGAATTGCATCTAAAGCAGAACCGCAATCGAGAGCGATACCGGCACCGAGAGCGGTATCAAGCTCGGGATCATGATAGATAGTGTTGTAGGTCAGTGTGTAAAACGAAAGAACTCATTCCAAGTCCACGCGGGCGCAGGCTAGTCATTAATATAAAGTTAGAAATTCTGAATTAATTTCAAAATTTCCAATATCGTTCCGAGGAGAAAACGAAAAAAAAAATTAAATACAGCTAAAGTCAACCACCGACTATGGTATTCATTTGGAATCCCTATGCATTTAGAGCGGCATCAAACGGGCCGAAGAGAAAATTGAACAATCACGTCGAACAAACAAATGCGAGAAACAAAGAGGAGAGCGGCCGACGGCGGAGGGCTGGGGGGCGGCGGCACACTCCTACAGGAAGTTATCGCGAGTGCGCGCGCGCTGACGTCAGCTTGACTTAGGTCCTCTGAATGTAAATAAGGAATATTACCGAGTCAACGATGCTTTTATATTTACGCATATTAAGCTCTTTGTTGGTTAACCGGATTTTACTTATACTACGTGCGTGTATGTGGGTTCGTTTTCTGTCTACATTATTCACTAAGAGCCTCTTCCACCGTTTATTTTTAAACTGATATTTAACAAACGATTTATTTAAACGACTGTTAGGGCTAAAACCTGTTGAAAAGAAGACATGGGATTCAAATTTCATTTTAAAAATGATCTTTTATATTAAATGTCGGATAAAAAAAAGATGGTCGAAGAGGATCTTAGTTTGAAAATGACAGCATAAATTCGAACATATTACGTAAATAATGAATAAAAAACATTCTTAAACTAAATAAAAGCACAGAGTCGCGAGTGAAATAAAGACGTTTTATTTTCATTCAAAAGGTAACTGTGCGCCGAATTCTTTTCAAATTTACAGTTTACCTCAGCCCACGGTGCTCGACATAAATCAGGGATCAAGAAAGATCACGCGCACGTCGGAATGCGGGCCTCTTCAAGCTCTGAATACAGGCCTTGGATGTCAAGGGCGCTGTTTTTCCCTAGGGTCGAATAGTCAATCACAGACAAACAATAACTAACACTTCGGATGTACGTGTAAGAAAGATTTGAAATTTTTGATTCAGCGAAGGACATTTTTATGCATGCATGTTCAAGATACGTATTGTCAGTTCGAAACATTGACGGGAGTGAATGCATTTTTATATTTATTTGAAAGATTATTTTATTTTAAAAAGTTTCGATGTATTTTTGAACATGTCGAAGCGGTTGTTGAACTATCATAAAAATTTTATAATCAAACCTTATCTTACAAATTTCTTGAATTCTTTCGATTATTCGACACAAGGCTCGACTGCACTATAAATATTTTTAAGAAAAAAGTATCATGATCAGTGACGACTTCGCTTGTCCTTTATTTATAGACGATCTTTCTCGTAACTATTTAAATACAGTTTTAAAGAAAATGTATCTATCCAAATACAAATAATTAAAAAGTATTCATAGAAAAACTTTTTGCGTGAGTAATAGATTCAATAATTGTCTCTTTTCTAATTAGATATTGCGTGGGATTAGTTTTAAATATTGAGCAACAAAGAGCGCAAAGCAATGAAGATAACGATTTCTTATTAAGTGGTAAGTACCTTATTTTAAAGGTATATTACTATTAAATTACTGCAGGAGTGTGTTATGTAAGTCCATTTTCATAATAAATGATCTTAAATTAAGAAACAGAATAGGTTCACTTGATAAGTTTAAAATTTATCCCAATGCAAGTTTCCATGTTTCTGAGCAATGCGGAAAAGTTTTAAAAGTAAAGTATTTTGAAAAGTCAATTTTACGTATACCATTGTTTTTATTAAAAAAGTACATAAAAATATATTTTTGAACATTTTTTTAAGCTATCGCATAGCTTTTATCGCGGGCTTTGAGCGCGGCGACCGAATCAAGAAATTCCGTAACGAAAATAAAACCTAACACCCCCCACTCCCCCTACCATGTAGCTCTGCCGAGCGTTCGCTTAACGTGTATGTATATGGTACGACTGTACGAAGCTCGCACAGATCGAGACGAGCTGCTCCGAAATCGGACGAATACGTAAGCAGCTGTTTGTGAGGAAGTATATAGGTGTATAGGTATGTATCATATCTTTATAATTCTACACTCACTGCATGTGCCCCGTAAGTATACATGTACATATATGTATACATGGCTGTACATATGTACAATAGTGAATAGCAGTTGCTGGTGAATAGCTATACGCGTAAAATTTGAGTATAAAGTGTTTTAAATATGAATAGACAAAATGCATTTATTAATAAAGAAAGTGATGAAAAACTTGAATTAATATCAAAGAAAAAAAAAATACTGCATAAATAAATAAATAATTATAATTGCATAAGTTGATAAAAATGCTATGAAATAGCTTTACCGCGGCAGTCCCCGAGTACCACACGTTTTTTTGGAAACAATATTATCTATTTAATTTCCAATTTGAGAGACAAATATAAATATTGACATTGTAACAAATATGACGGTGTACTCCATCGACCACCCTAATCGTTATTTGTACCTTACTCATATAAATTTATTTTATTCGCACGGAATAGATAGACGGTTCCTGAGAGGGCGCTTTTGAGTCTGTTTTCATATAGTCTACGTCATTATTTGTGGGCATAGTAACTTTAATGAATTCTCACTGTAAATAGATCCGACATATCTGTACGTAAACCTATTAACAGATGTAAACATCGAGATTGTAGACACGGCCACAATTATATACCTGGCATGTAGAATTCAGCCGAAAAATTATACTTTTCAATATTATGAAACAGATTCACCAATAAGTAGATTTTAAAAATATGTTATGCTTTATTTTTTTTTATTCACACACTTTTGAGGTGTGGGCTTAACAAGACAAAAAAAAATACAGAATGTCAATCGAAAACAAACATCGGTTGTAAGTATTTTGTTAATGACAGAAATGGTTAAGGAATTTTGCGATTTCTGGTTGCATTTGTAAATTAATCTTCTGATTGAACAATAAACAGATATAATTAATGTATATATTATATTATAGCACATGTATATTAAATTAATATGTTTTCATGAGAATAACATAAGAAGGTTATTTATTCAAGAATATTTTTTCACTATTTTTTGATTAGAAATTTTATGTGCTCAATAAGTATTTATTTGAGTAACATTTATTTAGTAAATTCATTAGCAAATAAATAAAAAATTGCTGAAGAGTGAATGAAATTAAATATATAAATATTTGCTTAAACCATCTAGAAAGTACTCCGTGTCCAATGGTCAAAGTATCACGTGGATATGTTCAGTAGTTTTTTAACTTACGTCCGGACAAAGAAAAATTGATTCTATTTTATGTTACATATATTTATTTAGGACTCGTATCTTTATCCCTTTGCAGTATCACGACTTGTCCTTCTCAGTGATTGCGATTGCATTAAAGTCGTATATTGATCACGAGATTAAGTGATATTAAAACACATAAATGTGCAAAATCTATTTTACTTTCAAATAGTTATTTCCGTAAACAAATAAAATGTGCTGAAAAGGCAATATTTAATATATTATTTATGTAATTGTTTCCTTTGTATCTGACTGATCTACTTATGCGCCAGCCCTTTAATTACAATTACAACGTTACTACAACTTACAACGCTTGTAAGTGAAAAAAAAGAAGTTACAAAAATATGGCAATAAAAATACACACGGTATTAGTGACATTTGCAATGTTCGAACGTAAAACAGACACGTGTCATATACAAATGTACTTTGTGCACGTGCCCGCTTTTGTGGCAGACGTATCGTAAAACAACCCGTCAAGTCCGTTTGTTACAGGAACGGAATTAAACAAATCTATAATCGCACATCCGATTAATACGCTGTCTTCTGAATGATACAAGCAAAAAAATTTACACAAGCTTTATCATTTAGCGACTTAATGCGCTTAATTAGCAACTCGTTAAATATCTCGTGTTAAATTGAAACAAGTTCTTAACGAGTCGATTCTGTAATCAGGCACATCGGTCAATTTAATACGAGCCAGCAGCAAGGCACCGAACGTCCAGTTACTCATTCACGAAATAAATTACCAACGATTATTTTTTAGTTATTTTCGTGTTGGTTATACGGAGATTTATATTCTTGTATAGGACGTCGAATTTAGATGCATTGGAATATCATTATTTTTTAAGTGTTCCAGACAAATTATTTACAATGAGATAAATTAAATAGTTAAATAATCGTTTGGGTGCCGATTTAAAATGAATTTACTTAAAAATAAAGTGCGTCACAGTCGGAATAGATTGTGAATAATAAAACTTTTATTTATCAACAGACAGTCCGTTATTTGAATTTTTACTGCATACATACATATATTAAGATAACTAGATGTTCGCTCGCGGCTATGCTCGCGTGGATAATGAACCAAATTTTCTTCGTCTTTTATATTGATTTTATTTAAATCCCAGCCCCAAACTCGGTCATAATCCAGATTTCCATCTCAGAGTCGTTGTAGGATCCGATAGTCGGTCCGCAGTCGAGCGCTACCTCAGTACTGTTAACCTTGACTCTACTAGAGCGGATTAAAGACTGGGATTAAAATTTAGAGATTTTCATCCCGGTCTGGTTTTCAGTTCTGATATCAGTCCCTATTCTGCTCTCGCTTCCGGTCTCGCTTCTGGCCTAATAGTTTTATGTGTAGAGCCTATTTATATATAAGCTTTATAAATTTCGAACAAATGTATAGACATAGTTAAAAAATAAGAGCCTTAAGAAAAAAATTTTATGCAATAGTTGTGCCACTTGGTTTTATACAAGACGATAAATTTAGACTATACAGTCATCAAATTTTATAACTATAATGAATAAATAACCTAGTATCTTAGGGATCATCAATTATTTATGTATTTTTTTACAACTTTGTAACCCCTCCCTCCCGCTAGTGATACGCGGTGCTGTCTGAGATCATCCTCGTCCGGAATTTCGTGTATTTTTTGGTACGACGTATTAAAAAAAAAACTAAGAATGACATTTTTAAATATAAGTATACCTGCGGACGGTTGTCTCGAGGGGCGGGCGGAGAAATAATCACCTAGCGCCGGCGAGTCAACGAAACAGAATACGCTACACCTAACTCGTTAGTTTGATTTTTCGTGGTTATTTCCAACCCTGGTTTCTAGCTTCACATTCAGACAATAAAAAAAATTTGACAATATAAAAAATGAAACAAGAAATAAGAAGAAAAATTTGTAGCGAATACCATTTTTCAATAAAGGGACAATATGTAACGAAAAAAAAAACAAATGTATTTGGTAGCTCCTGAGATTAGCGCATTCAAATTAAAAACTCTTCAGCGTTATATATCAGTGTACATATAAATTAATAATATTTATGTAATTATATAAAAATATACTCATCTGGTTTTAGTCTTAAACGACGTTATTCTAAGCACTCATATGGCTTATTGGTAATAATATAATTTGTAAGAGAATTGCAGCGGGAAATGTACGTTTTTTAATAATATGATCAATATAAATGAATTTTCCTTTGTGTTTATTGCTTTAAATGCACAAATTAGTTTCGATGATATAATTTAGTGTTTAGAATAATTGGTCAGAAATCTATCCTAATAATTGTACTAGTGTGTAAGCCGTTATTTTAAACTATTGTAGGCTATAATTAAATATATGCCTTTCAAGGAATATTTTGATATTCGATGTCGAGGGAATTCCTTAGGAAACTAGGTATAATTTTGATGTATTAGGACTTGTATATATATTTTTAGTACATTTTTAAAATTGCATCAAACAGAAGATACGCATTGATAGTTCAGTTTCATACAAAAAGTATATAATATTTGAAGTTCAGAATAAGGAGCACTTAAATTTTTGAATAGGTTTTGAACTTATCTCGTATTCATTCATCAGTAGTTGTAATTATTTTAAGAAAATATATCTTTGACGACTTTTATGAAGGAGATTGATTTGAGAGCCAGAAAAGATGATGGAATTTGAGATTTTTTTGTTACTCTGTATTGGCACAATATGTTTTTTGAAAGTCAGATATATTTTTTTTTGAAGGTGATAAATTATATTAAAATTTTTTTCTTTGTGTTACGACGATTTTTAGTAAAGAACGTATTAGTACTATCAGCTTCGTTTAGATTGATATTCATTTTTATAATTGACGCAATTTTATATAAAGGAATGTATAGTTTTTTATAAAATTCTTAAACTGGATAAATTGGAAGTGTATATTTATGTATTGTATATGTTTCAAAATATTTAAAAAACGAGGTTGTTAATTTACTGTGTAAGTGTATCAGTCGCCTTAAAATAAATAGTTGTCTCCAAGATTGTCCATATTTTTCTACAGTTTAAGATTGACGTCTATAATATAAATCTGATAGAACATTTTTGAAGATTGTGATATTTTTACATTTAGGCGTGATGCTTTTATTTGATTATATAATTGATCAATAAATAATAATATCCAATAATACTAACAAAATTTATGAGTCGTGGACTAGCCGGTATGGTGTCACAGGTCACCGGGTTCGGACGTTCTAACTCGGCGAGTTTCTCCTCGGAGTACGCTACTATGGTGGTGAGCCCTCGAGCTCGGCGCTGAGGAGGTGGCTCCTCATCTCTGGACGTGAATGCGGCCCAGCTGAGCCAGCAAAACACGATGCAGCCCACAAGGTACTGGAACAACCGCCACGGCCTGCGATGACATCGGTGCATGGCCCGCGTTCACTCGCACATGTGCGTGCTAATACAATTGCAGTTTCCACTTCGATTGTTGCACATTTGTATTGTGATAAAATGTTGCGCGCCGAGACTGCGCAGCCGGCGGGTGTCGATGCGCGCGGTGCGTGCGGCCCGGGGGCCCGTGCTGCACTGGGGCCGGTCGCGCGGATCAGCTGATAGCGTATCAACAAGGCTTCGCTCCCTTCCCCGGTCGTTCTAAGCGCTTGCCGCATGGAAATCTAGTTTTCCGTACCGGTTTTAGCTCACGCCGGTCTTTTTGCCGCGCACCGGACGGCGGTTCTTCTAATTTAGGAGTTTCAATTTTTTTTTTTGGAAAATTATCGAGTTTGTCGCGATCTTAGAGCACCCTCATGGCGGTGCGGTCGAGTGGCACGTATAGGTTATTTGTTTAATTGCGCTGGATCGACCGGCGGCGCCTGCGCGCGGCGTGGGCGCCGGAGGAGGATGCGGGCGGCGTGTTTCATCTGCAGTGATCATGATGATTTGCTCTGTGATTTAATTTAAGGGTCATTTAGGAACTGTATATGTATATTCGACGCTGTTATATCAATATTTTAAGATTCTGTATGTATGCTTGCTACAAAGCCTAAGCTGTATGTCTTTTTTTAGGATTCCTTACTCGAACATCGTAAACAGGACCTTGTTAATATTCCGCTGTCCGTCTCTCTGTTAACGGGCATACAGCCCTTTAATCATACACGGGCATACACCATCATGAATGGTGATAGGTAGACAGTCGAAATTTTTAGAGTGTGTTTTAATTGTATTTTTATTATTTGTTATTTCCACTATAATAACAAATAATAAAAATACAATTAAAAATTAAAGAAGGCCCTGTACAATAAATGTGTTTTTTTAATTTTCATGTGTATTATTATAGTCGCTATAAGAAAAAATAATAAAGACAAAATAAAGTCAAAAAGAATCGTGTTTTTTTTTCCAGCTTTTTTTCTTCGATCATAAATTTTGTTCTTGTCTTTCATTAACGATTTTTAATTAGTGTGTTGTGTTCAGTATTGTGCGGTGGTATAGAACCCTTTATATGTGAGTCCCACTCGCACTTGGTTGATTTTATATAACAAATCGAGAGGCAAACGGCTATACGAGCCACCAAAAAGTAGATGATCACTTCCGCTCATGAACACTCGTAACCACAGAGAGTCAAAATTGCTGGCCTCTTAAGCAGAAATAAGACATCTGAAAGAGGGTGAAGTCGGGTCATGGTGGAGGGAGTTTATCACCGGAACTCTCAGTCATTGAACGAAAAGCACCAGCCAAAACTGTTTGTATATCTGTTTTACCCACCATTGAAAGCATGTTTCTTTTGAATCGTAATATGTGGCCAATCGAATGTTTTGAATAATATTTGTTGTTAAGGCGAATATCGTAAAAACGATAAAAAGAAACTAAAAGTGTAAGTATGTGAGGAATTCTCATACACAAAATATGCCTTTTTTAAAATACTTATTGTAATTGTTCAATTATAAAAAACGGTACATACAAATATCAAACCTATACTTACACGCATACAGTGGCTGCTATAGAGAAAAAAAAACAAATAACAAAAACCAGCTAAGTGCAAGGGGGCTCATACTAAAGATTTCGAATTGAGCGAAAAAATAACTTTATATGGCGGCACGGAACTCTGGTACATGAGTTCGACTCACGCTTGACCGAGTTTTTTTTAGAAATAAAAGATATTTTAAGACTAATTCAGTTATGCACTACTCACTAGTGTCACAACAATATCAAATAGTTGACATCTTAAGATATTTAATAGCATATCGCTATTAAAAACGTCGTTAAAAAAAGTAAATGCATTTTGCTTATGAGAAACAAACTCTATAATTAAAAGTTTATTATTCACTTTCAATAAAAATATTTAAAATATATTCCTTTTAACGCAAACATATTTAATCGATACTTAATTATTTAGACTATGCAAACGTACCGTGTATTAATTAAATCGTTTGCAACGAGAAAAGAGTTTACTAGGTCACGTTAAAATTGTCTGCATAGCGGATTTAATTTCGTGTCTATGGCATTCTACTTTTTAGGCGAAATCGATTCGTCAGCCCCCAACACATATTGCGTATTTAATTTTAACCGATCGGTTGCGGCCGTCCCGTAAACGTGCACGACCCACTAACTGTTTTTAGGAACCGGGACCAACGATGGTGGAATTTGAAATGGATCTATAAGAGTAACGAATGATACCCGCTTTAAAATCGTTCAATCCAATCGCAGAAGAAGGTGGTATGATTTGATTTGAACTTGACAGTAAATAATAAATAAATAAAAGTGTGTGTGTATTAGTGTACACACGTAAGAAGTGAAACTTCTTTATGACATCATTTTTCGAAAAATGATTTACTATTTACAACTTCACAGAAATTGGTTGAATAAAGCTAAATTAGATAAAGTTAATGCAAAAGGCTTTTATTATCATAGACATGGATAGAAATAACTTTATAAATTTTTTTTCGCTAATCACTTAATTGAAATATTATTTTTCACGTCACTACTGAGTTTCAGAAATAGAAATGTTCAGAGTTTCATGTAGGAGACTTGGTAATGGTATATGTACCTAGAAGGATGATAGGTAAAACTTTTCAATTAACGCGATGTTATAAAGGGCCATATAGAATTGTAGGAAAATTATCGAACGCTACATATAAAATCGAGTCACTCAATGAAAGAATGTAAGATATAGTTCATGTATGTCGGTTGAAAAGGTTTCAACTTAGATAATAGGAAAATGTAATGTACAAACTGTAAATAGATCTAGGGTGTTGACAGAAAGTATATGTGACAGGTGGCCTTAGTAACAATTATGTGTATGCCACGATGACATTAATAACATTGAATAAATACGGCGCGTAACGGAAAAATGTTACCCAGAAATAAAGATGGCGCGTAACAGAAAAACGTTACATTGCTATAAAATTTCTCCCATACGCCGATAAAGAAGTTTCACTTCAAAAAAAACAGTTTCACCCGGGGGTGGCGACAGAAGTGAAAACTTGAAGTGTGTATTTTTTGAATGGTCAGGAAATATTTTATTGTGCAGGAAATACTATTAAATATGTGTTTTTTTATTCATTATTATAAACTACTACTACAAAAATTGTAATACAATTTTCTTTTATTGTACATGAAAAATAATGTACATAATTTTACATACAAAAGTTGAAATCTATTGCTTGAAATATAAATTTATAAATAAATAAAATAAGAAATTTAATTAATTGGTATTTTTTGAAATGAATACCAATGAAACTTATGAATTTTCATCCACAATTTCGACAACTCTTCCATCATCATCATTATTATCATTAAATTCCAAAACTGAAACTATAGGTTTGTGGTAACTAAATTAGAAAACAAACAATTTTGATACGAATCTATTTAAATATCTTATAAAGACGGCATCAATTAGTTTTATATCTCATTGTCCTAAGATTGCAATCACTGGTCATCGTTAAATCAAATTCAAAAAATTCAATTAATGTCACATTATTTTATATGCAAAGCTGATGTTGAAATCCTCACTCAAAATCATTAGCAAATCATCAAATCTCTTAACAATTTTATCTTGAAGTAGTGCAGAAGCGTTTTTAGAATAAATAAATAAATTTTCATACAAAAATTCTCGTATTGTGCTTAAAGACTTATCTTACAAATTTCCAAAAAACCTTTCTTAGCGGACCCCAAAATTATATAAACTACCACCCGAATTTAATGATCCCAGATTTAGTAATAAAGAATAACGGTGTCGTTATTCTTTATTACTAATCTTAAAAAATGCTCAACTTGCTCAACGCGCCAAGAGAAGTTTTCACTTCAAAAATGGTGTTGAATTAAAAATTGGAATTCAAGAAATGATTAGCTTCAAAATATTTATATATGAGTCCGCATCGATTGGTCAAAGTCACATATTGGTACGTTCAGTGGTTTTCATCTGTTGCTCGGACAAAGGGAAATTGTTTTCATTTTTATATTGGACATATGTATAAATTACAATATCGTAAATACGTCTTAGAGAAATAACACCGTATACAATAGAATATTTAAAAACGTATCATAGTTTTGCGGTTTTTTTTTCGTATTAGCAGGGACATTATAAAATTCCGATATATCATTTCACGGAGGCGTCAACGTCGATAACCGAGTCGGCGATGCGCCCGCGCACTCGACGCCCGTACGTGCGTGTAATGGGTTAATCGCCGCCACCTACCATTATGCGGACGCGCAGGAGTGTTCCGAACCGCGTGTTTGCTGTGTATAAGTTACGAGTGACAGTTTAATAAACACGTCAAGCGCCAAGAGTTTTTTCAATACCCGCCTTGAAATCGCTGCCCGCGGCGCTCCGGCAGCCCCGGGCGCAGGCGCAGGCGCGTCCCGCGTCTGCGGCTCGTCACCGTTCGGTGTCCGTGTTGCGCGGGGAACAGTAATTTTGAAGGCGTCGAGTTTGTATGAGCAAACACTCGTTCTCGCCTCATCATTACAACGGACCGTGTTTGAAATTATATCCGACACTTGGCTACGCGATTTCGTACATTGACTTTTAGGGTTTCGTCGACAACAGGTCAGAATCCTCGTCGTGTAATTTCGGTATATGTCTGGTTGTTTTTCGCGTTTGTTTAAATCTTCCTAGGCACAGGAATTTTTATTCATTAGTCAAGTTTAATTTTATGAAAAATTTTCATTTACTTTTTACATCAAGAAGATACTATTGGAACATTAAATTACAACAATAGTGGAGTAGCTAGAGGCTGAGGCCTAACCCGTTTATATAAAATCTACGTATAGATATGTTCATGACGTTTTTCAATATTTTTCTACATATTCAAAGCTTGTCTATATTTAAATTTCAATTTTAAATATAGACAAGGTATATAAATATGTATTTACTACAACATTATCGATTTTAAATTAGGTCACGGTTCGGCATAGCAAGAAAATTAATGTGTCGTCATATACTCATAAAATATGATAGCTGATTGATGAGTTAAATAAATAAACTCATTAAAAATTATAGTAGAAAGGGAATTATATTAATATCGGTTAAATAAACAACGAACTGTAAATCATTACAGATGTTTTTACTATCTCTATCATACAAAAGGGGATTTGAGATGTATTTCATATTATATGAAGCCGTAAAACTGACAACAAGGGTAATAGTGTTTCCTCTTATTGATTCACTATCTAATTAGCAATTTACAACATTTTGATTGTAAATTTAACACAAAATAATTAAAATATTGTAAATTTACAACAATTTACAATATTTTGATTATTTTGACCTTAAAAATAATTGCACTCAATTCTTTCATAAGAAAAAGTCAAGTGCGAGATGGACTCGCATGAATAGGATCCCGTACTATAAAACACTTCCGCTACGCATTACCTACCTACATATTTCCTTCAAATTTGAATTAAATTGGTCTGTAGTAAGCAAAGTATAAAAACCTTTTCAAAGTGAAATATAAACTAAACAGCTAATCTGTTTTATAATTTGAATCGAACTCATTTGTGTAATAGGACTATCTTAGTAACCATTTCCCATGGTTGTTTAAAGACTTAAGTTTCTTTGTTTAGATTTACGCCTATATATATATATATTTAAGTTATAGAGTCATTGGTATCGAATACAAGGAAATTTATCAGAAAAGGGTCTAATTTATCTCATATTTTTTAATACCTATTGAAATATGCATCTTGAAATTAAAAACCACATACATATTTATGTATATGTTTTTTTTTATATATCGAAAACAAATGCTTATATTTAAACAAACAACATAACAATATGTTGTTTGTTTTAATATATCACATTTATTAAATACCTAGCATATGATAGAAATATCGAAAGGAGAACGAACATTCACAACAAGGGCATTTGGATATTCATAATGGGGTCCTGATCCCTGCTCTTATGGTACGGTAGTGAAAGTTGGATATGGTAGAAAAAAAAATTAAAGTAGAATCAATGAGGTGGAAATGCGATCTCTGGGTATTATTTGTGGGATTGTTTTTCAAAGATGGATGTAGAATGAAGTCAAAGAGCGGTGTAGTTTGAAGGAAGGAGATGTAGTGACTATCGTAGAAAAAGGTACGTTGCGGTGGTTTGGCCATTTGTAAGGGACGAATCAAAGTAGATTGAAAAATAAATATTTTAGAGCGGACGTGTATGATGGAAAGGTAGGCAAGGATCGTTTTATAAAATCCTGCGCAAATTTTAAACACCCGAAATAGACGAGCTTGCATGAAAAGATTGATGGATGTCAATAAAGCAAGACAGATATGCAAAGATCTTAATATGTGGAAATCTATAGTCTCTGCCGGCCCCTCTTGAAAATAGGCGTGAGTTTATTTATTTTCATTCTTTCTCACAAACATTATAATCTCTAAATTTCAAATGTTCCAAATATTCACCCTCGCTATACAGATCCCCATTCCATTTTGAGCCCAATTAATTTGTGGATAACCCCTATCAAGTGGCGAGTCAAAGTAAGACGTATAATAAAAAGTCATAACTACAGACAGATTACAAACAAATATTTTAAAGTTTCACTTCTTTTCGCGCATTAGGAAAATGTTGTTGGAGTGCATTTTAAACATGAATGGGTTGGTGTAGCACATAGTGCGTATTGGCTCAGTCGCGTCGCAGGACAGCATGCGCAGGATTCACAAAAAAATATTTAGTTGGGCGCATTCTGATAGAAATATAAATAAAGATGTCTGCATCATCGGTTAACGTTCAAACGAGTGCCAGGATGACATGCGCAGGAATCAGTACAAAACATTAAGTTTATACCTAATTTAACACATAATAATTTGCATAAATTAATAATTAGAATCAAATAAAGTGTTATTTATTTAAGCCAAACAAGTATTCATCTGCGCGTATACGTACACACAATAGTTTTTTTTTCATTATTTCTGGTTTTAATGACCTACCACAACGGCCGAAATATAATATTTCACAGTCTTTCTCACTTCAGATTTAGGAACTTTCGGCCTTAGACCGTCCACATTGGCCCAGCACCGACGGCTTAGTGTTCCCTCCGAAATACACGGCGAGAGATTTAGTTTGATTTAAAGACCGATGGTTTAATTTGGTGTCCGCGCATTTGAACCGCAGAGCCACCGCCGCCCACCACAGTCGCCACCGTTCTGTATGTGGATGACATACAGAACGGCACAAAATGGTGTAACGGTGAAAATAACATGAGACACAGTTACAGTACGCTGTAAAGAACTGTGGTACGACACTGCATCGACCACTAACAGTCATTTCTTTGTGTTTAAGTACGCTCGAAAAACCCACAACATCGCCATCGTCCTTCATTACCGTCCATCATGATGCCGATTCATTAGGAGCTCGATACGACGTGCCGTTGCTCAATGTGGTTGACCATCACGCGGACAGACAGACATTAGGTTTTCCGTCCGGTTTTATGTGCGTTTACATAATTTAGATATACGAGGGCTACTGTAAATAAAATGATTTTTATGAAACTTTTCTTGCAATGAGTTTTTTTGTAGTGAAAAGTATGTAACACTAAACATATAATGTATGTGGTATTATATCCTTCTTGGCCCTCCATAAACACGGGTATGGATAAACCACGTGAGTACTATTAGTATCATGTTTCGTACCAAAGCTCTGTAGTTCTGAAATGCCAAATCTTATCAAATCTCTTCGCAATATTTGGAAGTTATCATAGAATAAGTGTGTATCGCGTTGTGAACGCACAACTTTATGTTACATATTTTTTATCTAAAAATCTGAAAGAGAACAACAACAATTTTTATATTAGATCATTAATTAGAAGCTTCAAATTAATCAAATATCGCACACTGTGTGTTTTATTTAGAAAATATTTTATAATGAAGACGAACAGATGACAAAGAACTCCTTCATTTAGGCATAGTGTCTATGTCATACGCTATATTAATATTAGAAGGATAGACGATATTTTATGTGCAACTTCTTTAAACAAAGCTAGAACTCTAAAAGCAGAGAAGAAGTAAGCCTGGAAGAGGAAGAGTTTACTTCTTATGTGAATAAGAAGAGTCAGCCGTGTCGTGATCATAGACCGGGACGAGTGACGTTTATTCCTGGGTCACTCAAACCGAAGCAAAAATTAAAAATGTCATACTTTTAAATGAATTAACTTCTACGACAATATACTTCTATTTCAGCAAGATTTTGGATTTGATGTGCGTCATTAACACGCTTTTATTAGTTTCGCCTGTATGTATGTATCGGATATTCGAGAAATCAGTTCTCGAAAATATTCCATCGGGACTATTAGTCTAATAATGGTACGAAAGATATGGTACAAAGCGTCACACGCTATTTTCACAATGATACTAATGTTTTTCGTTCATTATTTTAAGAATTGTTTTTAACTGTTTAGTTCGACTTAGCTATCATTAAAGCATGTGTCTTAGTTTTTTTTTAAACTGTATTTTTTTAAGTTAGTTATAAGCTAAATAGAATTATGAAAACGTTCTAACAAATGTCAGTGGTATTTTCACTTTAGTATCTTTGGATGGCACTCAAATCGGCAATTTCCAATTTAGAAGTATGCAGGAATACTTTCCAGAAGGAATACTTTTCATGTTGATATATACATATTAAAGTGGATGGATTTGAAGACAATTATATATGCATGTAGCATAGTCACACGCCGAATATATTTTGCTTGCAAATATCAAACCGATATCGACCCGAGTTTCAGAGTATATTTCAGTGCGTCAAAAAGTATGTTGAATGACGTATTTTAGGATTTTTTTTTGTCAATACTTTAATGCGTAAACGAAAAAGATGCGACGAAACGCGGCGAGAGGCAATCAGTTCCAAATAAATTCATATGCATAAGTTTGTCATGTACGTATAAGTTCCAAGGGCTTCGATCACAAACAAATTAATGATATATCAAACAGTTTCGTTCGATGGCTCGCAATCGAAATTAACTTCCAACGTTAGGACGCGCATGAATAATTAAAGCTGGTTTCATTGAAATCGTTTACCGTGCGCCCTGTGCGATCTAATACATTTATGATGTACGTACAGCGTTGCCGCTGAGAACGATTTTTCATGTAATCCGATAAGCGATCATGCGCATCTCGGATATGAGACAAAATAAAGTTGCGCATAAAAGGAGAGGGCAGAACAGTTACACGGCCCGAGGGGACAGCGCCGTAGGTAATTGCCGGCGAGCCCTTGTCGCCGGACGTTATCTGACCGGAACAATTATCTGCTATCGGCACACGACTATTTTATTACACCGCAATCACAGATGCTGGATTGATTCTTTTGTGTAGAAAACTTTATTTGAAAAGTCGTCTCCGAAACTGTCGGAATGGAGGCGATATACTTTTAAAAACATGTCTGGTATATTTATTTTAAAGTGATCTAATCTTTTTAGTAGATTTCACGCTTGGTTCGTCAAAAATAAAGAAAGAACAAAAACATTAAAAATACAAAACCACACTACAAAATAAATCTTAAAGTGAGCCACTTTTTTTTTAGTAGATTTTCACTCTCAACCTATTAGTGTTCATGACAAGACATGTGTTTGTGGGTAGGTGGTTGTTTAAAGTTGTAAAAAAATATTTGCAATGCCAATTAACAATATGTAGCCGCCGATGACTGCAATACAGATAGTATACGCTACATATACCTGTTCGTATTGTAAGTTGGACCGAGACAAGGCGAAAGCGGATGAAGCAGTTTATTCGACAAGAGTGAAGACGCGGGCGGAGAGCTAGCGTTTTACAAATTTTTGTAGAGATCATAAAAATATCATCGCATAATGAATAAAGAATTGTCTTTTTCTTTTTGCAGGCACTTTTCAGTAGCCGATTCGATGTTTAGTGGCACATATCAAGCGTGAAATCACTTCCCGAGGACTGTCAAACTCGACCAGATATCAAATACGGAATGGAATTAGGATTTAATGCATTAACAAAGATAGAATATTGAGCATGCGTGACGGTCAACTGATGCATTTGTAAGTTTGTGTAGTAGGTATATCCGTCAATGCGGTAATATTCTGAAAGTCGTCGACGACCTTTGTCGATTAACTCTTTGATACGACTTAGCAATTAGCATCGATAACGATGGTAGTTACATCACTTGTGCATAAGTGTATTAGCAATTTCTTCCTATTTGATCGTTTTCATAGTGATTTTCCATCACGCAAACAACTGAGTGATATGGAGAAAGTTCTTAATTCTTTATATGTCTCATGTTATGGCTGTGTATCTTAAGTTAGAGTCATTTATCTTAATAACTTATTAGTCGTTTCGCGTCCACTTCGCTGGAATTAAATTTAAATTAACGTTCATTTACATTTTATATTACACCGAACAAGAATCTCATATTCCAGGACATAATTCACTTCTATGCCAAATTTGATTAGAATCCGTTGTACAGTTAGAGCGTGATGAAAATGCAAACATACAAATTTAAAACTAAAATTGCAATTTTACTTTACATCTTACACGTATACAGAGTGCTACCGCATCAAGATTAGGTAATTTTCGCACGAGGGAAGGAATTTTGCCTAGAATACAACCTATTTACCGTGTGGGAAATACGAACGAGGTCTAAGAATGGGAACATAAACTTGATTTAAATAGCGGCAGTGAGACACAATGCATGCGACCCGCACCACTTCTGGTACCTCATTCTCCCACATGGAATTTACGTACAATGATTTGTATGCGTCGGCGCCGCCGTGGCACTTGGGAAATTAAATGTTCGCTTTGTTCATCTTCTAGGTCAAAAGGTAGGAAAATAGTCTGATTTTGAATGCATCGTTAAATTTTAATATGCATTAAGGTGCATAGTATTGAATGTGGATCAAAATTGACGATATGAAAAAAAGTTACAAGGGTTTATCTATCAGTATATTTTGATTAAAGTAATTTTAGAGTGGTTTATGGTAAATGTACTATAAAGGCAAAAAAAATGAGTTTAGAATGTCTTCTCGTATAGATATCGCAATTAACTCGTAAAAGTGTTAAACTATTTTTATAGAACTTTCCACAGTTTCAGGCAAAAAATGGCTCACCAAGTCAATTTTAAGAAAGTTATAGTGCCACTTGAAATGTCAAGCTTAAACACATTTTCCTGAAATTTTCCTTGGGAAAATTGAAGATTTTTCAAAAATATTGAAGTTATTGTTATTACATTGATATTCGAAAGTCCATTTTCATGTGAGAAAATTTTATCGTATTGGTCTAAGCATTTGAAGCGATTTTGAGCTTTGTACTGAAAATTTTCGGGGTTTTAAACGTTGGCAGTTGTTGAATAAAACATATTTCATTAGACATGTTCGGTCTAGCTATATACTTAAATACGTACGTTTATGTAGGGGTAAATGGGTGAATTAAAACGTATATCAGTATTTAAAATATTTGATTAATGAAGTTATATTTAAAAAAATGTATAAACAATATTTTGCTTCTTACAATCATTAATACAAGTATAAGAGAACTAATATTAGATTAAAATAATTTATGTGTATATTTAAAATTGAGAAATATCAATTTTAGCTTTTGATCCTGGAAAATATGTAGCGGAATGTTAAGAGGTCGCCCTATAGGTCAACTTTTTTAAAAACTATTTACAAAATTACAGAAAAAACATATTTTTTTTTTTGTGGAAGACAAAGAAATCGTATGCTTTAAGCTTAATAACCAAGCATACAAAAAAAAACATAAAATGGCAGCTACGCGCTTGTTTGTTTTTATCTTGAGTGAGCACTTTTTTACCCAAGATAAAAAACTCTATCTTTAGTAATGATCGAGCTCGTATTGGATCGACACTTCTATGTAAAATAATCACACAATCGATGCGTATTATTAGGCTACACAAAACTGACGTTTTTAAATTAGTATAATACATTGCGGAGTCGCCTCTGCTAATTGTCACCCAATGTAGTGGCCCAGAGACGATGTACTACGATAATAGAATCGAAATCGTTTTGTAAAACAAAAGCGGTATCAGCCGCCGATGAATCACAGCGCGACCATCGTACATGCTAAGTAGCTGTCAGAATTAATTGCTTTCTGTACTTATTACGAGATTTAAGATTTGATTATAAGAAACCAATTATAAGCACGAATTCGAAGAGAATGTGGTTTTTTTTTTTATAGTATTTTTTTATTTATGGTGATTATTATCGAATGGAGTAGGCAATTCGGTAGGCAAAAATAGTTTACTTTTGTCAATTATTTTGATGGTATTTTTTATTATACGTTGTAACATTAATTCTTATAGTGTGTATAGAGATATTTAAAATATGAAGTGGGTCGTTCACATCTCTATATTACTTTTTTGAACAGTGTTTCCATTACTTAAAAACGTATTACAAGATCATAATAACACTATTTATTATTTAAAAAAATATTTATTAAGACTGGAAAATGCATTTAAGTAGATGTCAAAAAAAGTTTATCCTTATAAACGATATCCCTATGAATTATGCACGACGCACTAAATTTCGAGACATCCGCTATATATCACTCGTTTTGTTTTGTAAATAATATTAATTTAGTTACTCTCCTAGCAAACCTCTTAAACAGGTAAATTTATATATTCAATTACGACTATTAAGATCTATATTCATATACCTAAGTGAACTTACTCTTTGACGGTCAAATTTATCGAATCATTCATGAAATGGCATATAGTAAAAAACATAAAATTAAGATCAATTTGATCGTATATTAACTGTCAATAATTTGTAATATTTGGTATCCACAGATATTGTAATATCATAAGCCATACGGTTAAACAGGTAACAGGTCATGTAGGTGTATCGTTTTGTTAAAGTGCATCTGCTCGGCGTGCGCCCACGTCGCTTTTCGGCCCGTTATCTGAAGAATCCGCTCGCGTGCTCATTCCGAGAGATGACTCTTTTAGTACAGCTTTTGATATTTACAGCCGTATTTCGACATTTTAATATTTGCCTCCGACGCGCGCAGGCCCTTGACGCGCCGGCGACGACGTAGCTCGTTTTATTGAAGGTTTTATAATGTCATAGATACTGCTAGTTAATGGATATTTTTGAATCGGACTTAGTCTAAAAGCAATTATTTTAAATATTTAAATTGTGTGTTTTATTGCTATGAAAAGAGTTTTTGTTCAATTTTTTCACTGAAGATTATAAAATGCTTTTACCATAAAATTATCACGGTACCAGTACGTAACTAGGTAGGTGACGAAGGTCACTCCAAAATTATTGAAATAGACGAAAACTATATGAGCAAGATACACCAGATTTACATATGTTCAAAGTAGTCTCCTTCGGCGTCAATAACATTTTCCACAAACGGAAAGCATTGCGCCAGTCGTTTACAGAAATAGAGTCAAAATATTAAATAATAGCGGAGTCGAGCTCTTCTTCTTATACAAAACGGAGACCACGTAAATCATTTTAAATTAAAAAACAACGAAAAGTTGCACATTGCGAGATACAATGACTAAGCGAATGATCTAAGACTAAAATGTTATTTTCCTTCAAAAAGTTGAGAGCGCAGCGATATGAGAAGGTGCGTTGTCGTGGTGCAGAAAAAACCTCTAATTCTAAGGGTCTAGAGAGCATTTGGCAGGCGGCGTTGTATTAACCAGGTCAACGTGACTGTTTTTCCTCCTTTTAATTTAATGGCTTTGACCAAATCTGTACTTTTGAAAAACATGATATACATAACTTTTTTCACTGTACGTACTTTTTTCACTATGTTTGGCGTTGGATAATCTTTATGAATCCATATTCTACTGTGCTGACGTGTGGGCAAATGTTAAAAGGGAATGAGCGTTTAATCAACTGTTACAGTTTTAGATATTATACGATAACCGCCTTTATTCAAAAACTTTAATGTCTGTCGGTTGATCCTTACACGCTCGGATTTGTGTAATATGATATGGAACCCAAAGAGATATTTTTTTTATTTTTAATTCATCGTGCAAGATCTTACACACCATTGCGGATCCAATCCCAAGAGTGTTTTGAATCATGTGGTAAGTGCATCGATTGTCATCTTTTATCATTTTACGAACGCGGGTGATATTATCTGTACTGACGTTGAAACAGACTTTCACGTATGTCCTTCATCTTGAAGTGAGTTGCGCCCATTACGACATTCTGTAAAGGATTAAAATACAGTGGCTCAAGATGGCGTTTCATTATTAAACGCTGACTTTAACTGCTGCACTCATTTCTCTTCGAATAGACTAACCTAAAAATTATTAGTACTAGTATTCGCCAGTGTACAGGTTTCAAATACATTACATGTTTCACAGAAACACACTTTGCGACATATACGTCTAAAAACGCGGGAAGTGACTAGAGCGCGCGCTTTTGTAGTGAAGCGCATTGGCGCATGCGTAATTTTATTATAACCGCGGGAAAACCGGCGACAGTGTCTGATTAATTACAGAGTAGACCTCGTTCACGTTGAGGGGAAATGACAAGAAACAAATTAAGTGTTATTATTATTTATTGAAGGGAAATTTCTTAGGTGGCGATTCGATAATCGTTTGTCCATGTCTGACAGCTTTACCGCAGCGCCGCCGACGTCGGCCCGCCATTTTCGCGCCTCGCCGCGCCGTGCGACCGAGACGCAAACAATTAAATTTTTCGCATTTTCGAAATTTATTTAAATGCGTGCAAAGAATAGTATTTTTATATAAAAATTGAATGTTTGCTCTTCATAAATGCATAGAAAACAAGACTTTTATGAAGAAATTCTTTAATATCTTCATAGAAATAAACAATTTTTTTGTAGAAAATAATTTTAAAATGTTTTTTTTGAATCACTCTGTCATTGCTTCTTATTTTTGTATGGAAGAATATTTTAAAATGGCGTGCTTTCCCATCGTACGCGTTACGAATTGTCAGCCAAGGAAACACTACAATATATCTAGCAATAGACACCAACTACAAAATTGACAATAATTGTATTATCGTAATAATAATATTGAGTTTTAAGTAGTCTAATATTTTTCATTTCATTTTATTTGGAGAACTCTAAAAAATATATTGATCATTGTTATTTATTCATAAGTATTTGTTGAGTTAAATTTGAAGTGGGTAGGTACCTACCTACCTTTTTGCGTAGTAAACACATAGATCGTACCTACATGTCGATGAGTAGAAAAAGTAAGTTGATTATTAAGTTGTAGAAGAATACGCAATTATTTTTAATTTTTTATTGTCTATTTATTTGTTTTTTAATAGTTTTTGTTTTGAAGTTGGTTTTTTTTTTCTTAAATTTTTTGTTTATTTTTTGATTGTAGTGAATCTGAAGTAAACTAACTAAGTTGTCTGAATATGGCTAGACCTACTAAATGTGCTGCTTATAGATCGCACCCTTACTGTAAGCCGTTAAGTTCCATTGATCATCATATTCGACTAAGATAATTACTTGACCATAACGATGTTACGGTAGGTGACTAAATATCTGGATAGCCTATAAAAGATTCAGCCAAGCATTGTTAATTTGCTCCTAAGAATTGAAGAGTTCTGTTACTTTGTCATGAATCCCATAATCAGAACCTAAGCAAACGCTCATCAACTTATTCTTGAAGTATATCCTTTCAAAAAAAAAAAAGAATCATCCAAATCGGTTGGCGTGATATTGAGTTATTCGTCCATTTGTCGCGCACATACTTAATGCATATTTAAGATTTATATGATTTTCTCATGGATGTCATTGTCAGAACTGAACCAAATTAAAATGGGACCACACGGGAAACACCAGATTTCAAATAAAAAAATATATCAAAATCGTTTCACCCAGTCGAAAGTTCTGAGGTAACAAACATAAAAAAAAAGAAAAAAATACAGTCAAATTGAGAACCTCCTCCTTTTAAATTTCAAGCCGGTTAAAAACAACAATAACCGATTATTTAATTATTTTAAAATTTGTTTCAAAATAATTAAATAATCGGTTTTTTTTTGGAAGCTTATTTTGTTTATGTAAAAATAAGTCGCATCATAGTCGCAAACAACCCATCGATATCAGTGTAAAATAAATGCAGTCCTACGTATTTTCATTTCCCACGTCGGCCCGAAAATGCCATTATGTACTTTTGATTTGCCATTCGTTTATTTTTGTCTGGTAATTTTTAATTATTATGAAGTCTCCTCACATCCCACCATTTTTAACCGATTCGGAGAATCGAAGCGTACGAAACAACAATGTATGCATACTAAAAGCGCGATTTGCGCTAAAAGCGTGGTCATAATGTCGATGTTCGAGGTTGTAACATATATAGAAACCGTCATTGCGAAATCATAAAAGCGAGGCGGTCATTACAATTTTATAGTTTGTAATGTGTGATTACGATGTGTACATTGTGATTTCACAATAAAAAACCACTTTGTGTGGAATCACATTGACTTTAAGTTTGCATAGGTAAAAGTTAATCACTAATATATATGAATTAACATACAAGTTTAATATGCGCCAAATTTTATGGCCGATCTGAATATAGGCGCAAGTCGGGTGTTGACACAAATCTCAATAATACAAAATGTTTCCTCCGAATGTGGCTGCGCTTTATACTCACTATTAACTTTAATTAGTAGTCATAAATTTTGGCAAACACAGTAATTTCATGAGTTAATTTTTATTTATATTACAAATTGCGTGGTTCTATATTATATTTATTTCTCGTAAGTATATAGACATTAAGATAGAAAAATTACAGTCACACAACATCCCGGATTATTTTGAGTAACAACACTTTTGAGCGCGGAAAGCATGAAATAGACAATTAGTCATATATTTTTGAGTTCGAAATTATCAAAATTCTTTTTAAAACTAAAAAATTGAGAGAAGAAAGTGATTTCTCTACGGCTCTCGAGCCGTAGAGGAATCAGCATCTGGGTTGAGGACGGGATCTGGCTCGAGAGCCGTAGAGGAATCAGCATCTGGGTTGAGGACGGGATCTCGCTCGAGAGCCGTAGAGGAATCAGCATCTGGGTTGAGGACGGGATCTGGCTCGAGAGCCGTAGAGGAATCAGCATCTGTGTTGAGGACGGGATCGGGCTCGAGAGCCGTAGAGGAATCAGCATCTGTGTTGAGGACGGGATCTGGCTTGAGAGGCGTAGAGGAATCAGCATCTGGGTTGAGGACGGGATCTGGCTCGAGAGCCGTAGAGGAATCAGCATCTGTGTTGAGGACGGGATCTGGTTCGTGAGCCGTAGAGGAATCAGCATCTGGGTTGAGGACGGGATCTGGCTCGAGAGCCGTAGAGGAATCAGCATCTGTGTTGAGGACGGGATCTGGCTCGAGAGCCGTAGAGGAATCAGCATCTGGGTTGAAAACGGGATCTGGCTCGAGAGCCGTAGAGGAATCAACATTTGGGTTGAGGACGGAATCTGGCTCGAGAGCCGTAGAGGAATCAGCATTTGGGTTGAGGACGGGATCTGGCTCGAGAGCCGTAGAGGAATCAGCATCTGGGTTGAGGACGGGATTGGCTCGAGAGCCGTAGAGGAATCAGCATCTGGGTTGAGGACGGGATCTGGCTCGAGAGCCGTAGAGGAATCAGCATCTGGGTTGAGGACGGGATCTGGCTCGAGAGCCGTAGAGGAATCAGCATTTGGGTTGAGAACGGGATCTGGCTCGAGAGCCGTAGAGGAATCAGCATCTGGGTTGAGGACGGGATCTGGCTCGAGAGCCGTAGAGGAATCAGCATCTGGGTTGAGGACGGGATCTGGCTCGAGAGTGCGACTTAGACTGGAATTCAGCGTGGGACCGGGACTGGGATTATGGTCGACATGGTTAATGTTAATTTAGTGCCCTGGTTCGCAATTGCATATTCGATCGTAAAACGTTTTTGCATTAGCTGCATTCAGCAAATTCTTTTACGATCACTATAGTAAATAACGTATCTGCTGGTAATGTTCGAAGTTTTATAGTTCGTTAGGTGTAAAAACTGTACAAGATGTTTGTCCTGGGAACGTCGTAAATGCACGCAGAATAAATTTATGGCGCAGTTAAGTGCGATAATAATTACATAAATGGGAGATTCTTTATTTATCTTTATCTTCATAATAGTTATATTATGATTGATAGTATAATAGTTAATCTCTAAGTATCACCTGTGGCATACTATTATTATATGGTTTTAATTTTCATAATGATTATTATATAGTTTGATATATTTGGAAATAATATAAAATATTTGTTTAATCATTGATATTATTTTATTCAGCTGATTTCACATTGTCCATTGTTTAATCTTCTGTGTGTTTGCTGCATATGCGTTTTTGTTCATCTACATAATCATTTTCATTGTAGAGTTATTATAAAGAGTCGCGGTGACTCACGGCGAGACGATAAGCTATTGGATGGAAGATTTTTTCCATAAATCACAGAATTACATCCATGCCCCTTGTTATATGTAGAAGAAACACAAATGGACACATATGGCTCCCAGAGACTATTACACTACCTGGAAAAAAAAGGACGATGAACAGATACGATTTCAAGTTGCATTCACGTGTAGATAAATGTACGACAAACCTTTAATGAACGCCGACAACGTGCATTTATTTCTGACTTTCTCTCTCTCTCTCTCTCTTTCTCTCTCTTTCTCTCAGTGATCATATTTCATTATTTGATATTTTATTGCAAATTGAAAGTGCGAGGGGCGCCGCGGGCGGTCGCGTTCGTATGTAAAAGTATTAAGCTGGCCGCACTCGGTGAGCGCCGCCACCAATGCTCTGATTGGTTTGATAGGAAACGTGTGTCCAATTATTGTTTGGAAAGTTGAACGAACAAAAACTAAACGAAAAACGACGAAAAAAATACTATTTGTGGTTAATTTCCGTTCATAGCGGTATGCAAAAAGTGTGTACACAGTATGTGTATAAAAGCAAAAAAAATTATACACAAATACATTAATGAAAAACTAAATAGAGACATTGTAAAGAAGACACTGACCTTAATAAATAACAGTCTGTCAGGAGACTTATTTGTATGCATTATAATGAATTTAATACTATCCTAGATGACGTAAAATTAATATAAATTAATGCAGTAAACGCTGTGCAGGAGGCGCGTGAAATTAACGTTTGTTTTTGTGAAGGTTGTGGTATCAAGTTTTTGTCACCCCATTGCCCACATAAATTCTATAATTTTTTTTTATTTTTCAACGAAAGACTTGGATCTGAAGGTGATACACTGATGAAAACAGAGTTTTATTTTAATTAGTCCTTATAAAATGTAAGAGCTAGTTTTATTTTTAGATACATGTTTTTTAACCTTTTAAATATTCTGTAAAATAAATACACTACCACACAGATTTTTCCGCACATAATTAAATTTCGGAACATACCCTATAGTTAGCTTTTTAAGTTGTAATTCGTAATTAGTAATCGATTTTTCAATATTTCTTTTTCAGACTTTTGATTGCTCTAAAAATATCCGACAAACGAAAAGTTTTTTATTTATTAGTTTAGCATCGTTTACTTTAAATAATATTCATTTGATTTAGCGCTTACGTCTTTCTTTTTGAGTCCATGTGTACTACTGTCATTTCATTCTTTTCATGCGCTAGTATTAATGGTGTCGGTCGTTTACTCGTCGGTCCAGTGGGTGTCATCGGCGATGCGAATGCGCAGGGCGGCCCCTTTTCTACCCCGTACCTACAGTCAAATCAAACTATTTAAAGAATTATAAATTTTCGAGGTATCGCCTTAAGCCTTTGCGTTAGTCCGATGAATGTTTGGGGCCACTAATTACTATCGTGACATATACGAATACGAGACTGGAGGCTTTATGTGCTCTCTGAGTCACAGAATGAGTACTTTAATGTAATTGATTTAAAAACACATTAATTGATACTGTTAAGAAAAGAGGTATGAAAGTAAATTTCATCAAGACTAAGGTCGTTGCATTTGATAAAAGCGCAAGCATAAATCAATACACCGTATGTATAAAAGGTGAGAGAGTTGAACAAATGAAAGAGTTGGATGGTATGTTTACAAATGACGATAAGTATTTAGAGATATTGAAAGGAGGGTATTGCGGGAAATAAAGTGAATGGGGCCATGCTTGCTGTTACGAATAATTATGTAAAAATATCTCATGATAAGATCGTTTGTCTGTCCACGATTGTAAAAGTACATGGACGCAAAAAATCTATAGAGCTTTCCTCACGATTAATATTATTTATCTTGTGATGAAGTATATCAGACATTATTTCATATAATGTACTGAAAATAACAAGATTATTTGATTATGGACAATAAGAATGACATACGATTACTGAGCTTAATTTGATACCAACTACCAACAATTAACAATTTTTTATTTTAATCACATTTTTTTTTGTCGGATGGCACCCATTACATATGTTTATAAATCTTTTAGAAGTTATAATAAAAATGTGTATAATACAAACTGGAACATCATTGATTATAAAGTAATATATATCAAATAAAAAAATGCTATATACCTTAGAGGTTGTAATAATTAAGAACCATTCGTCCCGAATAATTCATGTGTCAATTATTAAATGTCGTGTATCATGCATCTCTCTCTTTTATTTATTCTCGTATCGTTGAAATATAGTGCTACAACATATTTATGAAAAACAATACAACCTAATTTACTGGCGCATGTTTCCAACACGTCCGGACCGACCGCACAGAGTCGCTTCCGTACTTGGAGTTTATAACTGACAACACGATGCTTTTGTGCTGAGAATCGATTCCAGGAATAGGCTATTATGTTCTAGGAAAAAAGTCGCAGCGAATCCAGCTCCTGGTTCGAGACCCTTATTTTTGTCCACCGAGGGCGAGTAAAAACGAGGAAAGTTCAGCTTACGTTCGCATCGCCCTTCTTATTGTATCCGTATACATATATAGAGTGGATAAGTTTTTAGTACGGATTGTTTATGGAGTGTCACCGGGCCGGGCTGTCGGCGGCGCCGGCGCACGACCGGCCTTTATTTACGAAGGCCGCTCGCGGAGGGCCATTCAATTGTCCCGCGCTGATAAATTGTCCGTCATTTGCATATAAAAGTCGGATAAAAAGAAAGCAAAGGCGAAATCTCATTTCGTTGATTATGTTTTTGTCTATACAAAGCAGCGACGGTGCTCGATCGTCACGATATTACATAACATTCTTTGCGACCCGTAGACGGGCAATGATGTGTTGCTTCAAGAAGCAAGAAGTCAAGACTTGACTTCTAGGTATTTACCTGGTGCTGAATTCGGTGTATACTGAAATAAATAATAAACGTTCAACACTGAATCACTTATGTGGTCACACAAGTGGTATTATCGACGAAGAACTTTGCAAAGTTCTATTTGTGATAAAGTTTCGTAGAGCAAAAACTGTAAAGAAATAGAAACCATATAAAAAATTAGATTAAAGATAGACTGTAATACTTTGTACAGTGCTCTAAACTGCATTCGGCAGTTTTAAATAAGATCGGGAAAAGAGTTTTTTTTTTAATTTTATAAACAAATTCAATATAATTTTTTATATAATTTTTTGCCATTTACTTTAATAAAAAAAAACATAAAAAATAATATATGTATATATATTATAATTAATATAAAAGAGCTTTATCCAGCTTTTTTCAAATGCCGTACGAACTAATATCGACCTTATCCGTAACAGGTCGACCAAAGCGAGGTTCATATTTAACATCAGGATTACCGGACTGAAAACGTTTGACCCAGTTTTGGCTACCCTCACCGACAACGTCGTAAATATTTTTCTCGGCTTGTGTCCCTTTTTTCCCTTTTTGTAATAAAATTTCAAAAGGTATCTAATTTCTACGTTAGATTTGCTCATTTTCGTGGACAAAAAAAAAACAATACAAAATTGACGAGAGACCGTTTTTACCTACTTTATATTTTTCTTTTTTTTTTAATGTTTTCTATTTAATGGTATCAACATTAGCCAGATACAAGCAGCACAGCCAAAAGATTTTACTGTAACTTTTTACTTATAGAATACGAAAAACCTTTTTTCCCGACCTAATATTAAAAAATCGAAGGAAAAGCGTATTCGATCGATTAATAAATCTTTATACAGTCATTTCTTTTATTATGAGTGTATCCATAAGCGATGGCATCGCTGCGCAAATAGCTTTGTTGCTCTTTTTAGGGCTCCGCATTTCAAAAGAAAAAAAGAAACCCTTATCGGATCATTTCGTCGGTCGTCTGTCTGTTTGTCAAGATCCTTTTTCTTAAGAATTTGTGAAGGTATTAAGTTTAAATTAATATTAAACACTTATATCTACGTCCCCTTGCAGTTGTAAAAATTTAGTTTCCAAGAAAAAAGTTAAAAAATACAGCCATTTATGCCTTATACTTTGATATAAGTAAATCAAAATCTATAGGGCACTTCTATCGATCTAGAATCATTAAATTTGGCGAGAATCAAAGATTAACAGCATAAGTAAGGGTTGAAATCCGAAAATCATCATTTAAAAACATATATTTTTGCGATTGCAAATTAACATCTATAGTTGGAGTATGGATCGTGATTTTGATCCACATATCGGAAAACATTTTTTATCTTCCTCTTATAAATATTTAGAGATTTTCAAAAACTCAGGTGTCAAAACTAAAAAAAATAGAAAAGCAAAATTAAGTTTGTACTGAATCCTAAGGGTGCGAGTCCTATTTGTCCTTTTCCGGTGTTTTTCATAATTTCTTTCTAAGCGCATGAGCTGTATCACTTCAAAAATATAGGTCGCCTTTTGACAATATTTTTATATTTGCAAGCCTGTTAGTTTCCTTCATATTTATCAAATGTTCCTAAAATACGCGTATCGTCGGTGACAGTTGAACTTTAGTTGCATATTAGTTATTATATTTTAATCATATTAAACGTTTATTATACAGAAGCTTTCTCGATACTGCACAGCTGGAATGTTAATTAATATAATTTAATATTTATTTAATAAGGATATTTCATGGATGTAGTGTACGTGCATACATATCATTTTGTACATAAAATCCATGGCAGTGTTTTCCGGAGCGGTCGCGCGCGGGCCAATGAACTTCCGATAGCTAGAAAGGAAACCGCTTTTCTGCCACCCCGTTCTTGCGTAACAGGCCGGCGGCCGCCGCGAAGGGCACGCCAGCGCCTCCGTGACGACTCCGAGACTTGTCCCTGATCAATGCCCACCGGTCAGTTCTAATGCGAAAACTTGATGGAGATAATTTAATAGCATGAAGACGAAATTAACATGATGAGGATCGTTACATATCGAAATTATTACACTTATATATTGTAGTACCAGGAGTAGGCGGTATGTGAGGCATCCGGCCTTCGTGCTTAGTCTCGCAAATGAGGGTTCGCGTTCGATTTAAAATTAGAGTATGAAACTAGAATTGAATATTCGAATCAGATCTCGCGAATAACAAGCGAATAGGGACTAGATAATAAAATATAGGAAGGAGAAGAGGGCTGATTCCCGAGTGCACAAGCTTCCATAGTGATAGAAAAGTGGATTGTTATAATTAATTTGATAAGTTATCGTATTAAAATTCATAAGGTAGAAATACTGAAGAACCGAACAATAAACGGTTCGGAGCCTGAGACTTCTTTTAATTAAACACTTAAATCCCTGGACTTCATCTAAGGTCCTAAAGGTACTCCGCCCTGGGATAATTATATATATTTATCAAATGATATACCATTCTGGTGTCAATGTCACGGATTAGTATATATAACATTTTATACATATTCCATCTAAACTACTCTACGTAAATCGCCTGTATTTAAATTATTGTAATGGTAACTTTAATAGAAACTAATTTTAAGACCATTATCAATGCAATGAATAAAACATGGTGTTCGTCGAAATGTATAGATCCTTTTTTACTGCCTCGTTGTCTTTATGCGGTTATAATCGATATATTTTTTTTTGTTTTTGGAGAACATCTCAAAGGAGTCGTGCATGCTCTAGGCGATCCCGGCCCGCTTCATTGAAATACGTCGCCATTGTGATATGTACATAAAATAAATATTTCTTTTAGTATTGCCACCCAAGGAGGCCAAAGCGAGGTGGTCCACGCATCTAACTGGCGTGTCTGCAATTATGTATGCATGAGGTCATACCATTTTTTTTTATAGTAACTTGTAATATAAAACCAACACTGGCTACTCTGTTACGTGAAAGCGTAATAATTATTATGGATCACATCTTTTGCAATCCTGTCATTTCCAGAATTTTGAAAACTGAATATAGTTTTACTAACTTTTACCTGTGGCTCTACTCGCGTGTCTTCATGGAATTTACATACGCAATGACTACGTCATTCCTCGTTTTCTGTATCAAGTAATCTCGCTATCATTGATAACATTCCCGAGCCTGTTTTCGATTTAAGTTTCAATTTCAAAATTAGTTCTGATTCTGTTGTTTCCTACTCCAGTCCCGCTTCCCTATCCTTCCCAAACATCCTATCGTTATTGATTTCGATATGGATTCCGGTTTCTTGTAAAAGATTGTACAGCAAAGCATGAATGGGAGGCGTCCTGTCATTTATGCGTGATCGAGTTAACAAACAACTAAAACATCTTCACAAGAAATATTATATTAATGATAGGTAAAAGTTATAGTAAAACTATTAATATTTAAGAAATAAAAAACAAATTCATAGAGGAAAAATTTCCTAAAAAGTCTTACATCTCCTGTTATTATAGCATAGGTTGTTAAAATGCTCAACAGAATCTATCACTATAAAAATAACTAAAATATATTTTTTAGGACTAAATATCAATATTAAAATTTAAAGAAACTATGGTGTAATCAGAACACTTCAAATAATGAAGACCCATTGGAAAGAAATTTTTGTTGATTTGTCAAAAAGTTATACAATTGTTACCTTAGTAATTTTTCATGGACTTTGGCCACTAAAGTTTTGGCTTCTTGGATCTCTTCTTAAATATATAATTAACAAAATCACGTTATAATGTTTATTATAATTTTTTTTTAAGTTAACAAAAAATAAAAATCGTCAATAATGTTGATAAGGATTTTTTTTAAATCAAATGTTTTGTTATGGCTATTTTTTTTGTATAATTTATGTAAAAAATTAAAAAAAAGTTTTTAAATTTATGTTATATATGGTTTTTTTGCAATGTTTTTTTAATCTCAAAAAGAAAATATAATGGTTATATTTTTTTCGAAAAATATATATAAGAAGAGCTCGAAGAAGCTAAAAATTTAGAGGTCAATTAATTATTTAAACTTTTATGCCGTCTTTTGTAAAAATGAAAGTTCATGCAAATTACTCAGTAAACAATTGTATACCTTTTTGAAAAATCAACAAAAAAAAATTTTTTCAATGAGACTATTCATTGAAGTGTTCTGATGACACAATACTTTCTTTAAATTTTTATATTGATATTTAGTCCTAAAAAAATATATTTTGATTATTTTGTGATAGATTGTGTTGAGTGGTAACGCGGCCATGCCGTATCGGCCGCGCGGAACCCTATTTTCAGCACTAAATTAAAATTATAAATAATGGAGATAGAGTTCCAGAAGTATGGAAATTTTTTTAGGAAATTTTCTCCTCTTTATGAATCGTGTTTTATATTTCTTAAATATTAATAGTTTTTGACTAATTTCCAAAAAACGAAATACTCTTTTTTTTCCATCTTAATTTGTTAATAACTTTTGCAATTTTTATCGCGCAGTAAAATCCTTCAAATACATTTTTCTAGACGTCATTCCGAATCCAATGAGCTATCGCACATACTTTTAGGACCTTTATCAAGAATTAGCACAATTTTGAACTCGTCGACTAGACTACTTACCATGCGGAGATACGGAAATGGAAAAAAGACAATTCCGTAGTCTCCTACCTACGTTTCTGGTACAGAGGCGTGAGTTTATAATAATTTATATTGTTATGTTTGCTATTAGCCTGCGACCGCGGCTCCGCCCACGAGACATTAGAATGCGTACTTTCGTTTTGTGAATTGACTCATTATGCTCTCAAACATGATCTCGATCGTTATCCCGTGCTCGATTGTGATCCCGATCTTGTTTTCGTGCCGATTAATCTCACTCTTGATTCCAATCACAGTCCGTCCAGCTTTTGATTTCGGTTGAACCCGGTCTTGTTTTAAGTAAATTCCGATTCAGGTCCCGTTCTCGCTCCTGGTTCCGCTTTCAAATTTGATTTAGATAATGATTCTCATTCCGATTTCAGCCTCACTATTAATTTTAGTTTCAGACCCACACACGATTTCGACCTTGGTTTCGTTCTCGATTTAGATTTCTCATCGTCTCGAATCTTGATTTTGCTCGTTGTCTCGCTTATGATTTACCGGTCATTACGAAGTATTGAGTTGTCACGGTCACTATTTGGACGAAGTCGGGTCCAGTGCTAGTATAAAAATAAAATTTTGATTATACTATAGCTACTCACAAGAAAGAGTGATGTTAGTTATCTTAAACACAAGATTGTAATCAACCACAATATAGCAGACCAAAGATCTATCTAATCATCTACTCTAGACATATAATAACATTCATGAACACACAATAAAAATAAAAAAAAAACAGTTACCAATTTAATAACACTACTTATTATAGCTATTCTTATGTAAGAATGCAGTAATTATTATAAACAGGATTTTAATCAAATACAATAAAATCAAAATAAGTAATGTGTGATTTTTTTTCAAACTTTAATAATCTATGTTATCAATTAATTATATCTTCACATATACGTACAGAGTAGTTTTAATAAATTATTTATTATAATAATTTTCAATCAAGATAGTAAATATCGTAGATAATTTGAGAGATCGATGTACGAAAATATGTATAGATTGACATAGCTTTTTCGAATATGAACCGATTGAAATGAAATAAACATTAAATGTTATGGGAAACTTTCTTTAATCCATCCATGAAAACCGCATTCAAATGGGTTAAGCCGTTTTTGAGATTGGCTTATGTGTGACAAAAATTCTAAAGACTATTTTTTTTGGCTTCGATAACATGAGTATAATGTGGATAAATTGCTTTATTTTTAAATATTTAATGTACAGATATGGCTCGTTTACAATTTTGTTATATGTGTAGATTGCAGTGGAAATTGATTAGAGTGCATAGCCCATATTCTGTCTGATATTTTCACACGTTTTATGTTATGCAATAAAGTTGCAAAGTCGGGCGCGTGTGTATAATCTTTGCAGGCGCTTGTACTCTATTGTAGACCTTTATTGAGGATTAATTTAACTTGGATTGAAGTTCACGAGAGACATTGACTGTTGGCTGCAACTTACGCTTGTTTTTGGTTGGATATTTAATAACGTTTGTCGAGCCTCTAATAAGACTAAGGTCTTATCGTTTGTTGTTATTGCGCATGTCAAGAATCAGGTAATTGTTCAATATGTCATAATAGAATCATTCGTATTTCAAACAATGAATAATA